>PVKA01003665.1:25867-107424 GCA_004027165.1 Ctenomys sociabilis | reverse complement strand
AAGCGCCTCCCCTGGCTTGGGATAATGGGGAGGAGAAAATCTGCAGTGAAGAGCAGTTAGCCTCTGTGCTCTCAAGAAGAGCTGAGGGGAGGAGTAGGGAAGAAGCCACAATCCCATCCCAAATCCAGCACTGCGATAGATTAAAAAGAGACATATTTTTGCTAACAGATATTTTGTACAAAATACTAAGTACAGAAAGTTGCACAAAGCCATCCTAGGAATTCTCCCCAAGCAGCTAAGGGCTGACGCCTGAAGCAAATCCACATCACTCCTTTCAGCCTGTTGCCTCCATAGGACACTCGGGCTGGGCTCAGCACACCTCTCAGCTCCTGGCATCCTCCCAGCCCTTGCAGGGTGTCTGGCCCTTTTACCCCTTGTGCGTTGCTCTTGGCACACAAGTGGTCTGCATCACAGTCTGTCAGGTAGACCAAGATGGTGCGGCCTGGCAGCGGGGGCAGGTTGTGCTTCACAGAGAGGTTCACGGCTACCTCCAGGGCCTGGCGGTACCGGTCTAGCAGCTCCAGGTCATATTTGCAGTGTCTGCAGGGCAAGAAAGACAGACAGACACTGAGGGCCTCTCTGGTGCTGGTACAGGGCAGACAGAAGATGACAACATGCTTCTCAAGTCCTAGGCAATTCCCCAGCTCCCTCCTCAGCCTTGACTTCATTCTCCTGCATGGAGCCCCTCTGTTCCGCACAGCAGTTTCCTGATGCCATGTTCTGCAGCATCCTCTTTCCACACACTCTCATGGCAGGAGAAGGACTCACCTGGAAATACATCTGGAAATCAACTGCCAGACTCAGAACACAGGTCCCTGATCACTTTGTGAAGGACCGTTTCATGGCCACATAATTTTTGGCTGCATTTTTTTTTTTTCTTCTTATGTACTTGGTACAGGGTCTCACTATGCAGCTTGGATTCATAGTGGTCCTCCTGTTTTCAGACTCCGCACTGGGATTATAGGCATGTGCCACCATGCCCTGACTCGACTGCAGGCTCAGCACACCCTGGGGGGACCAGGCCGGCATGGCATGCAGGACTAGGGTTTGAACCCTGGTCCCAGAGCTTGCAAAAGCAGGTGCTTAGTCCCTTGGGGCATGTCACCAGCCCTTCAACTACATTTTTTTCCCACTGCTTTTTAAAGAATACTTATGCCTTGTGTCTCTGAGAACCTACACTCCAGTCTTGAGTGCATCCTACATCTACTTCTAATAAATCTTTCTCAGGCCTCTTTTGAAAAAAATGAAAGAATAAGCACTAACTGATGGCTCCAGTCACTGGTAGTGATGATGAAATGAGGAGGAGAATATTTATTCCCCCTTCCCTATGCACTCATTTTATCAAGGTAACAAAATGCCTTAGTTGATGAGGGCAGCTCTTTTTACCTTTGCAGCTAAGAAAAATGGGGGAATGATGGAAAATTCCCATTCTGCAACTACCAGTAAAGCAAGTGAGTCAAGCAAACAGTTCCACACATCAACTTTACCCACAGTCAAGATATTAGGCTGTTAACCTCCTATGAACATTCATCAATTTTAGCATCACTAGGGGTTGGGCCAACAAATATTTAGTCATATATTTGTGATAGATAGACAGACAGTCAGAAAGACAGACAGACAGACAGAGAATTAGGCTTCCACTGTTAGGGATTGGACCCAAGGATTCTGCCATGCTTAAAGTGCTTCACCACTGAGCTAAGTCTCCAGTTCTCTTCATCTTTTTTTTGGACAGGGTCTCACTAAGGTGGCCAGGCCAACTTTGAGCTTGTTTCTGCCTCTGATACTGTATTTTATAATGAGACACAAAAAGCCTGGCAATCCCCAAGAGTCTATACAAGGTTGTCTTTGAAATTTTTGCAAAGAGAAAAGAATATGTCAATGTACTAAAGAGGAAGATTTAGTATCTACATCGTGTCAAATAGAAAAGAAGGATAAAGATACCATGGTGAGGTACATAAATTCATTATGTGACATTCTGGGGCCCCTGAACCTGGCTTCCACAGCAAGTCAGTGATACGAAAAAAATAATAATAATAATTCAATGAGATTTAAAAAATATAATCTGGGGTTGTGGAGATAGCTCAGCGGTCTAAGTGCCGGCCTGGCAAATGCAAGGACCCGAGTTTGTTCTGTGGTACAACATGCCATCATGGCCCTACCTGGGACACACTGAGGCCACCAAGACTGGATGTGGTGGTGCACACCTGTAATCCCAGCATTAGGGAGGCTGATACGGGAGGATCACTACCTTACTCAATACATTAAAAAAAAAAAAGAAATTACAAAAAACACATGCACAGTGGTCCCCCACTTATTGTGGAGGTTACACTGCAGACTCCCCTGTTATAAGTAAAAATCAGTGAAGTAGTGTGTGATAATTATTTTAGCATTTATAGATTTAAGGCTTTATAAACCATTCCCACACTCTTGTCAACCTTTCCTACATTTTTAAAAACACTTCTAATGTTTTTAACTGACATTTTCTAAACTCAGAAACCTACATAATTTTAACAACCTATGTATAGTGTACAATAGAGTATGTATTCATCCACTAAAGAAATACATACCGTAAAGTGTATTTTATTTCAATTTAATATTCTTTTAATGTTTGAATTAACATTTTAAAAACTTTTTATATATTTTATAATATTTAAGGCAAAATCATTAAAACCACAGATACTATACATATAAATACATATGCAGTACTGTACAATGCCACAAAATCACATGATATAGAGAAAAATCAATGGTGAATACTTTAGATCAGTATTTCTTTGAAACCCCCAAAACAATGAGTCCGCAAAAGTTGAACCATGAAATAGCAATAGAAAGGGACTACTGTGACCACAAAGCTGGGTGAGAGGCAGAGCTTGTAACTCAGCACTCCAGAGGCTGAGGCAGTGTCACCAGGCGGTTTGAAGCCAACCTGGGCTACGTAGTTACAGTGAGTTCAAGGCCAGCATGAATGTCATAGTGGGCTGCTGCCTCTAAAAAGGCAGGAGGAAAAGGTACACATTTGTGTCAAACCATGAAATGTCTCTTTTTTTAACAACTGAGAAATTTGAAGATGGACTAGATAATAAGTGATAGCACTAAGGAATTCTTTTCCCCTTTCTTAGTTAGATCAATGACATTCTGATTATAGAGGAAAACATTCAGTTCTTAAAAGAATAAAAGGTGCAGGCACAAACTAATGTCACTTTACTTGGCAGTCATTTTTTAATCATTAAAAAAACAAAGGGTCAGAAAAAGAAATGGGATGAATCCAATCATTCAATGCAGAAAACAAGGTTTGTTTTTGACATAGCGTCTCACCATATAGTCAAGGCTGGGCATGAATACCAGGGAACAGGTATGTGTCCCCACACTCAGCTGAGTTTGCCTCCTAGATGGTTGTGGTTTCAGTCACTGATTGAAAGATTCCTCCCCACTGAGTCCCACACAAAACTTCGATGAGTCCTCTGTTCACTTTGGTGAAAATGAGTGTAGACTACGCTGAAGCCCTTGAAAGAACTCAGAGTTTCCACGTGATCGAGCCCATGGAACAGGCCGCATGTCTGTCTGGGAGCCTGCCTGCAATAACCACCTTATGTGCATCAGAAGACAAAAGGTGACCAGATCAGAAATATAGCGAGACAAAGGAAAACACAAACACAGATGTCGCAGAGAAGAGAAAGGAAGCCCCAGATCAGCAGAGTGGAGAGCACACAGCAGGCAGCAGGAAGGGAACTGACACACACACACACACACACACACACACACACACACACACACACACACACACACGCAGGACCCCGGGAAACCAAGAAGGCAATCACAGCGGCAGGGCAGAGGCCAAGACACAGTTGGGTGCAGGACCTCCAGGCCAGTGTCAGAAGACAGCACTGGCTGTGCAAGGTTGGTGGGAGCCGAGCAGGTGTGCGCCCTGGGGGACTGACAAGCGTGTCTGCACAGAAAAATGCTGAGAGCTCCCAGCCCTGCAGCACACATCCTGTAACCCAGGCGTAGGTCGCCTAGGGGTGACGAGCACTCACCTGGCCTTGTGCACTTTCAGCTTCTCCCTCTTAAGCTTTTTATATATTGCAGGGATCATCACTGCTGCTCGAAGCTTCTGGGGGCTGAGTTTGCAAAGGTACCGGCGGTACTCCGTCATACATTTTGAGTTTTTAATCATTATCTGCCTCAGCAGCTTTGTATTTGAAGGAAAGGGCAGCGCTGTGGGGCAACAGACACACAATGAGTCAGCCACCTGCTCCCGCATCACATCCCACCAGTGATGTGTTTTGAGCTCGACCCTTTGGGCAGGCAGGAGCCTGGCCCCTGCCCAATTTATGCCCTGAATCTGTGATGCAAGAGCCTAAAATCAGTCAGCAGGGCCAGCTTGTTCACACAGGAGAAGAAGACAGGGTGGAAGATGGGAGGTAATACCTTGATTGCGGAGCTGATCAGCAAGGCCATCCAGGGCATCGTGGGCATTAAGGAATCTGAAGGGCAACTGCCGACTGTGGATCACCGACTTCTGCAGCACAAGGGAGGGTCATGAACATAGGGCCAGAGAGGGTGGGGCTCCCAGCACAGGGAGCTTGAAGGTCCCTACTTGGTTAGGGCTGTGGGAGAGGAAGGAAGCAAACTTCCCTTGGTGTCAGGGGAGATACACAGAATAGATGGAAGCAGAAATCCACATGGAAGAGTAGAGTGAAGAGGAATAACAGATGAGCCAGCCAAGGTGGGGCACACCTGCCATCCCATCACTGGGAGACTGAGGAGACTACAGGCTGATCTCTGTAGTGGGGCCCTATCTCCAACAGAGAGAGCACCAGGAGCCCCACTCCCTCGTAGCAGACTCAAACTCAGGGCGGTTGATGGCGTACCGCATCCTGGAGCCGCTGGAGGATGATCTCGTGGTGGTGGGCGCTGATTCCCACCCGCAGCAGGTTGCGCAGGTTCCTAAGCATGGCCATGAAGGGAAGCTTCCCGCTGTCTGCAGAAGGTGGGCACAGGTGAGGGGAGCAGGGGAAGGAAGAGCGAGACGTCAGAGTCCGTGCAAGAGATTCAAGGAAAGCTCAAATGTGCAGAGCATGAGGGACCAACAGCTTGATCTGTCCAACCTGAAATGGACAAGGACGAAGCCAGGAAGGGCTGGAAACATGGAGCACAATGGCCCCAGCACTGTTCATGGGACAGCCTGCTCAGTAAAGTGTGATAACATTGTAGCTGCTGGCTCTGTGCCTGAGACAGGGTTCCCCTGGCAGAATGTGTTCTCTAGATTACAGCAAGGGTTTCCAAACTTGACAGAAGCCTAGCCATTTCCTTGTGTCACCCTGTCTATTTAAAAACTGTGTGTATTTGCAGTACATTTGTTAGTATTTTCATATACCTTTAAAGCATCCTATTGATAACAATATTAATCCACCTTTCAAATACTTTTCTTGATGACGTTTTTATGGTTTCTCATCAATTATTTTATGCATTTAGTACAGGGTCTACAGGGTCTCATTACACAGATGAGACTCCTAGTGATCCTCCTATTTTCAGCCTCCCAAGTGCTGGGATTACAGGTGCACAGTACTGTGCTCAGTCTCAGCTGTGGTCACAGTACACCCCGAGGGTGGGGCTGGAGCCGAAGTGGCATGCTGGGGATTGAACCCTGACCCGTGCACCTACCTGCCTAAGCAGGTGCTTTTGTCCACTGAGCTATCTGACCGGCCCCTGTCAACTTTTTTTGGGCTTTTATTTTATTTTGTAGTACTTGATTGATCCCAAGACTTGAAACTGCATTACATGCTGAGCTGTTTTTCAACCCATACACTGTGTAGCGTGTCTGTAGTCCCAGCACTGGGGAGGACAAGGCAATAGGATTGCCTGAAGTTCCAGGCCAGCCTGGGTTATGTAGGAGTCCAAAACCACCCTGAAGTACACAGCAAGATCCTATCTCCAGAAAACAAAAGCATTCCTGTTTTTGTGAGACAGTCTCAATTGCCAAGTTGCCTAGGGTAGGGTCATTATTTATGAAACTCTGACATAATCCTCCAGCTGGGATTACAGTTATGTGCTAGCCCATTTGACCCATTTATTTATTTATTTGTTTCTTTGTTTGTTTTCTGAGATGAGATCTTGCTTAAACTCATGATCCTCCTGCCTTAGCCTCCCCAGTCCTGGGATTTCAGGCACACACCACCATACCTGGTAATGGTGGTACCTTTTCAAAGCTGACCCAAATCTCCTTTCAGTATAGTCAGAAGCTTTCAAACTTCTGGAATTCCTGAAATTCTCCCCTCATAATCCTTAGACAGATTTTGACCCAGGGACTCAGGTGTGCTAAGCACTTGCTCTACCACTGACCACACCCCAGACAAAGAACTGCTTTTTCTTTTTTTTTCCTATTGAGACAGGATTTTGTTAGTCTCAAATCATCCCTGCTTGGAGACCAGGGAGATGGCTCAGTGGCAAGTGCCAGGGCCTAAGTTCAATCTTCGGTTCTGTAAAAAAAAAAAAAAATTATCCTTGTTAATCTCAAACTCTGGGCTCAAGCTGTCCTAGTGCCACGGCAGCACTCTGAGTAGCTGGAACTGTAGTGTTCAATACCATGCCTTTGCACACTGCAAGGAAAAATTAAGTTGACTACTTGGTGCAAATGATATTTGCTAACTAAAGAATGGTTATATTATTATCAATTCACATTTTCCTGAAGTAAAACTTTCTTGGTGAGACTAGGTCTTGCTATGGAGCCTAGGCTGGCCACAAATGCGCTAGGATTACAGCTGTACACTCTTGAGAACCAGATAATATCATACTTGGGGATTTTTTCGGTGGTGTTGTTCTTTTTTGAGACAGGGTCTTGCTATATGGTTCACCCTGGCCTTGAGCTCACTGTGTTGCCCACGCTAGCTTGAATTTGCAGCAGTTCTCCTTGCCTGGCCAAATAAGTGCTGAGAGTTTAATAAGTACACTCCAATTTTCCCAGCAAATATCATGCTTGTGATGCTAAAAATTTCACATCTGTCATCCTGATCGAGAAATTCAGGACCGGCCAAATAGCTCAGCAGATTAAAGTGCCTACTTAGGCAGAAACAGGGTCCCGTAGTTCAATACCCTGGCCTGCTGTGCCAGCCCTGCCCCAGGGGTACATTGAGACAGAGACTGAGACTGGGTGTGGTGGCGTGCCCCGTAATCCCAGCACCTGGGAGGCTGTGAAACAAGAGGATCATTATGAGTCCCGTGTCCACAGTGAGACCCTGTATACCCTATACTCTTTGTCCTAAATACAAAAAAAAAAAAAAAAAAGAAAAGAAAAGAAATTCACTGATTTTATTACCACCAAAATATTTTTATAAGTATTTACTACAAATAAGAACTACAGGCTTCACAAAAGGTTGTCAATATTTAACTACAATTTATATTATATTTTACACTTACTTGTATGAATTTTTGTACTTCCTTTTATTCTTACTGACTGAGTGGTTGAGACTGGTTGTCCCTGTGTAAGTCAAACAGGTCTTGAGCACTCTGTAGCCCAGGCTGGCCTCAAGCTTGCAGTGATCTCCCAGCTTCAGCCTCCAGAGTGCTGGGCTTATAGGCAGGCACCATGCAAGTGCCCTCCTCTATATTTATCAATGCACCTAGACTTACAGTTGCTATCCTTACATTTTATGCATTTTCTTACCTTTTTAAAAAAATGTATTTGGTTGTTAAAAGGTTTCACTGTGCAGCTTGGACTCCTAGGGATCCTGTTTTCAGCCTTTCTTGTGCTGGGATTACAGGCATTGCCATCACACCTGGACTTGGTCACCAGGCCAGTGTGCCTAAGGGTGGGTCTGGCATAGCATGTGCTGCTGGGAATCAAAATGTGGTCCCTGGGCTCAGCTTTAGTCTGGTGAGCCTTCTCCCCAGTCCTATTTTATGCATTTTCTAAAGTATATAACTATTAGTACAAGCATATACATTTTAAAAATATAAATGCATATATTATGAAGTATTCCAAAAATCACTTTGGTCTTGGAAGATTAAAAACAAAAACTACTAAGGGGCGTGGTGCCACATGCTGTCATCCCAACATTCTGGGAAGCTGTGGCAGGACAATCAAAACAGTAAGCCGTGCCTGGGTAACCTGTTAACTTGGTGAGATTCTGTAACAAAATAAAAGATGAAAGTGATGGAGACATATGTGAGGAAAAAGGCCCTGGAAAACAACAGAAACAACCTCTGTAGACCACAGGGTTTGACTGTGGGCCTTTGCCTCAGCCAGGGTAACCTCAATGTCCTTCTGCAGAGTCAGTGGTTTCTCAGCCTGAGGAAACCGAGTGTGGTGCACACAGAAGCATCCAGGGACACCAGCAGCCACCAGGCCCTGCATCCCGCTCACCTAAGCTGTTCCCACTGTGGGACGGAGGCTGCCAGGTGTGTGCGTGCATGTGTATGTGTGTGTGTACGTGCTCTAGCTCCCAGCATTCTGACACACACATCACCACGAGTGACATCAGAAAGGCAGAGAGAGCAACGCAGTGGAGCAGCTCAGGCTGTCCTGAGCACAGTCCGCAGTGTACAGCGCATGGAGGACAAAGGCAGAAGACCTCTGCACTTCTGGGCCTTAACAACAGGAAGTCTGCAGGGCTCCAGCGCAGGGGTGAAGGTCCCATGCTGTGCAGCAAACAGCAGCTGACCTTGAATTTATAAAGATGGAAGGAGAGGCACAGGGAGACAGAATGGAGGCAGGGCGCACCAGTGTGGAAACAGAAAGATCATTCTAGTGTCCTAAAGGAGGAGCCTGCTGAGAGGCTAAACTCAGGTCTAGCCTGGGAGACACAGCAAGACTCTGTCTCCAAAAAAAAAAAAAGGCTGCATGGGTGGCATATGCCTATCATCCCAACTACTAAGCAGGCTAAAGCAGGAAGATCACAATTTTGTGAACAACCTCAAAATAAAATAAAAGAGCAGAGGATTGCTGTGTGGCAGCACACCTCTGTAGTTCCAGCACTTGGTAGGCTGAGACAGGAGGATCCCTGTGAACTCAAGACCAACCTAGACTACAAAGTGAGTTCAAGCCTAGCCTGAACTGCAAAGTAAAATGTTCACTGAAGATACACACACACACACACACACACACACACACACACACAGTTCAAAGAATGTAGTTCAGCGTGACAGCATTTGCCTAAGATGTTCTCAGTCCCCAGTACAATGAAAAATAAGCTAAAGAATTTAAAAAGAGAGAACAATAAAAGTAACTTGATCCTGTTCAAATTAATATTTTTCAGTGTGATCAAAATTTTTTGTTTCTTAAAAAAAATGTTATTACCACCTGAGAGTAGTACACAATGTGTGCATTACTTGGGGATGAACTAGTACCTGTGTGTACCCTATCTATTTAGCTAGAATTTTCACATCCTGAATACAAGCTTCTGGAGAAAATCTAAAGCATGAAGGAGCCAGCCACGCCTTGTTCAGAAGGTGAATATCGATATACCTATAAGAAGCCAAGAGCTACTGCTTTCGTCATACACTGATACAGACTTATGTGTGTCATCTGCCTCATCTGGAATCATCATGTATCTGTGATGCCAACACCGCTCCAAGCACTGCGCATTCCGCATGGTGACGCAGGGGCCTTCTAAGTCCAATCCCTTGTAGTGGTGCAGCTACCAATCAAGAGAGTCATAGAGCTATCGGCGTCTCCCATGTGAATGCAAGAAGGGAGCAGAGAGGAAAGGACCTGAGGGCCAGGGTCACCCACCGATGAGCTCCTCCCACACTGAAGCTCTGTTCCCCCGAAGGCTCAGCAGCCGCTCCCAGGTCTCTGGTCTCGGCAGCTTCATGCGTTTCCCAGCTCTACTGGAGTCCCAGGGCCCAGGGAGATGACTCCGAGAAAAGAGCTGGAGACTGGAGGGGTACCTGGGGCAGAGGACAAAGGACAATCATTTCAAAGCAGAAATAGGAAAGGGAAGATGAATCAGTCAAAGCCCTCTGGTCAGTCACATTTACCGCCCCGACTGCCTAGATTCCTGGTTGAGAACGACCAGGACAGGGCCTTAGATGTGGAGTCCATGGAGTCTCCTCAGGGAATACGGGCTCAGGGTGGGTCTGCTCACCTGTAGCCCAGCAGGGCTTGGACGTGCTGGGCAGGCTCATGGATATGCAGCCGCTTCACCAGCTTCTTCAGGGTGAACTGCGATGGATTCTTTTTCTTTGCCTCACACTGTGGAAATACCCCAAGGCCCAAGGGCCATTTCACCACGATCACAGACCTTCTCCAGGAAGCAGAGCCTAAGACTTGAGCTATACCTAGTAGGTAGTCTGCTTGCCCAAGGTAGACTGCAAGAAAGCACAAAACTCTCCAGCAGGGAGCGCTCCCACGGGGAGTAAGACACCAGCATGGAAGCCGCGGCACAGCTGCAGTGTGCGCTGCTCAGGAGGTGGAAGCAAAACTTTTAGCACAAGAGTTGGGGTAGCACCACAGTGCAGGCTACGAAGGATAAAATACTGAGTGCATTCTCTATGGCAGGAGAGGCGAGTCTGGCCTATGTTAATGGGATGAGGAGAAAGGACCAGCTGGCCAACTCAAGATGTGTTGTTTCCTGTAACAGCAATACACATTTCCTTACAAATGTGTTTTATTTGTGGGGTTTTTTTTTTTTTTTTGGTTTTTTTTTTTTTTTGGTTTTTTGTTTTATTTCAGGGAATGGTCTACAGGGTGTTCAGGGTCTTACTAGTAGATCAGACTTGTAATGATTCACCTGTTTATAGCTTTCAAGAGCTGGGATTACAGGTGAACCAACACGGCCAGCCTCAATTACTATCTCAGAGAGCCCTGGGGATCGAATTCTTGGGCCCTGCTATAGGCACCTCAATCTGCTATTTGGCCAGTATTACAAATGTGTTTTACTAATGATAGCAGCATACACTTTCTAAGGCTGAATATTAATAGAAATACCTTTCCCAACTGAGCTAATCTGTACAACCTTGCAATGCAGGTGTTGCTCTTTTCCCACCAAACTGAGCCAGCAGATGTTCAATCATCTGACCAAGGGTTCAATCCCAGCCACAGAGGTGAGATTAAACTCAGATATTCTGTGCTCTTTATTAACAAATAATTTTTATTTCTTTAGTTCAGGGCTATGTAACTCGGTCTCGTAGCGATGCCATCTTAGCCTCCCCGGGGCTGGCATTACAGGTGTGCCCCCCCACATATGGTTCAGCGGCCTGTATGGCACAAGGTTTTGGAGCCTACATAACATGCTGTACCAGGGATCAAACCTGGGTCCTTGTGCTTGCCAGGTAGAGGCTGCGACCGCCAAGCTATCTCTTTGGCAAGAGATTCTGTGTGTTTAATTGCTAGGCTCAGTGTCTTGTCATGGAAGTCCAAAAGATTTTGTTTGCTTTTAAAATTTCCTCAAGAAAGTAGTTATTTCTTAATTTTTGTAATTCATGTATCCCACTAAACATGTCACCTCTTAGTAAAATACGGATTAAACTGTACCTGTACATAAGCAGCCTCAGGATAAGAGACTCACCTTGATCTGGAATTTTTCAATAGGCCAAAGGTAACGTGGAAAATGTGTTCTCTCAGAAAACGGATGCTCCTGGGGGAACAGGAGAGGCAGGTGAACATGGGGAAATGGAGTCTGTCCCTGGGGAAACCCTGGGAATATCCCTGAAGGCCCATCTCTAAGAGAAAGGAAGCCAGCTAGGAAAAAGCCCTGCGCAGCTCCTACTGCCCCAAGCTCCTCTGGGCATTCCTAGACCTTGTGCTAGCTCCTGGCTGGGGAACACGTCAAGTGCTTGGTAGAGAACCCCTGGGACCACCATGCTCCTCTCTCCCCATTTGCAAGGAGCGGCCTTGGGCCAGGAGTGAGCAGGGGGAGCAGAGACTAACTGGAGGCTCCAGAAGCCGGCGGGGGCGACTCTTGGCGCGGTGTCTGCGCAGGTTGTACTTAGCCAGTTGGTACTCATCGAACTGAGCGAACTTGTCAGTCATAGCAGCCCGGAGGCAGGCAGGCAGCGGTGCCAGCTTATGCTCCTCTGTTTTAGCCAATTCCTGAGAGAAATATTCAGCAGTTAGACCCAGTGAAATCCTCCAAAACAAAACAAAACTATGGGGTTGCTAGAAAGTATGGAAAGCCATCAAGCTCCTATCTCCAGCTCTAGGATCACAATTCCTGGAAAGGTCTGGAAGCACAAGTGTAACCCTCTGCACTTTTGGAAGCTGAAATAGGATCACAAGCTTGACCCCACCCAGGACAATTCAGCAAGACCCTGTCACAAAAATTAAAGAGTTAAAAGTTAAAAAGAGCTGGCGATAACTCAGGCATGTAGGCACACACACACCTATAATGCTAACATTAGGAGGCTGAGGCAGGAGGATCACAAGTTAAAAAGTTCCAAAAAGTATTCAAAAGAGACAAAAACAGATATTCCTAGGTTGGGAGCAGGGTGTGTCCCAAAGTGGTATTTCCTATCCTATGTCCTAAATCCAGTCAATTAAAAAAAAAAACCTTGGATTCAATCCCAAGCATACACATGAATTCTCTCTCTCTCTCTCTCTCTCTCTCTCTCTCTCTCTCTCTCTCTCTCTCTCTCTTTCACACACACACACACACACACACACACACAAGAGAAGAAAGGAAGAGTGGAAAGGAAAAGGGAAAAGAGAAAAGAAGACAAGAAAAACAGAAATTTCTGTGCTATTTGGCAGGTCAGCAACCTTCTCTGATTTTCATTTTCCTCATGGTAAAGATGAGGTCCAGATCCTCTTCATTTGTCTCTTAGTCTGGGCTCTCATCCTACCCTCTACAGGCAGCCCAGCCTGCTCCAGGAGAAGCTGCCTCCTGTGGAAACCTGGCTTCATGGTTGAGGGGAGGCAGACTTGGCTGAGAATTTGCTCCAGAGACTGAACAGCAGCAGAGAGGCAAGCAGGGGAGGTCCGTGCTCAGGAAGTGGGTGTCGCACCTGGTAGAACTCCGCGACCTGGATCCAATCAGAAGGCAAGTGGACGATGGCACAGAAATAGCGACGCAGATGGGGGCGGCAGGCGGGCAAGAAGGCGGCAATGGCCAAGACCATGTTGGCCACATCCCGGAGGTTCAGCTGCTGCCTGGCGTACAAAGATGCCTAGGACATGGGGTGAGTGTCTCAGCCAACTCTGCTGTAGCTGCCTGCTCTGAAACAAGGCTTGAGTGTGCTGGCATAAAATGCTTTTCTAGTTCTCTATATTGCAAAATAGAACCATGTCCCCTAGGCTGGCATTCTAGATCCTGTGCAATCAGGCCCAGTGAGGGGGAACCTTTCAGAGCTTTCAGTGAGGCATATGGTCCCCTGGAGCACACGTGCCACAGGTTTGCCATCACTGATCTAGTCTTTATCCTACTCTGTAGCTTATCCTCTTCTGACTCTGTTGAGTGCCCTCCACGTCAACCCTTTTTCCAAGGAAGAAAGGCCTCCAAGTCTGCCCTTTCTTCATTTAGAGGACCACTCCTACCAGTGGTCATCAACCTTGTCAAAGGTTTCAATCACTGGTTGAACCTGCCACCTTCTATACGCTCCCAGAAAACACCCTCTCCATTCTCTGCTTTTCAGGCATTATCTGAATGCTTTGACATGATATTCTGGAAAGTGCTTTGCCCTCCTACCAACACTCCAAGCTCACAGAGAGATGGCTCATCTGTAAGCATGACTGTCAGCACACTGAGCCTGGGTGACAGAGCAAACTGAGCCTCGTATACTTTCCCAATCCTATCTTTTCTCCTCACAGAACCCCAGGGATGAGAACCCAGACTCAACCACCAGTCCTTTTGCCCTCTTACAGGAAGTTCCTTCTACTCAAAGCCTAGGCAGCACCCACTAACACACTGGGAGAACATTCTTGTCTCCCAGAGACCTATACCCACCACTCCCTCACCCACAATACCTTGAGGATGAATTCAGGCTCCAAGTGGGCAATCATATCACAGACTAAAAGGATGGGTCTGAACATAGCTTTAATATTCCTGTTATCATCTGAGACCACATTAGAGCACAGTTTGCTCAGCAGAATCATCTGGAAGACAAGAGAGGAGGAAAAGGAAGAGCAAGGTAACACATCCACTAAAACACCGATGCAGAGCACCTTACACAATAAGGGCAAAAACAATGGGCACAGGTTCACAAAGATACCTGTCCTACTGAGAGGTTAGCAAAGGTATGGATAGGAAGCCAAGCATGGCGTTACCGGCCCTTAATCATGGCACTCGGGAACTTGGGCAGGAAGATCACTGTGAGTTATAGTCCAGCCTCAACTACAATGCAAGATCCTCTCTAAAAACACCAAAAGGGATTAGGGAATGAGAAAGGACAGCATCCTTGTCAGCTCCTTCCCTTTTCATCTGGAGAATAGATCTGATCCAGGATTAAACGCCTTCCCCTCCCTCACACCACCAACCTCTTTGCAACTCTGGAAGTGTCACCTTGTTTTCCTGTAGGTTCTGGTCAGTGGAATTAGGATGAGACTCCAAGTCCTTAGAGGAAAGCTGTGGATTCAGTTCCTCCTCCTCTTCTCCCAAGCTTAGGCTGTAAAAAGGCATCTGGGTCCATTCCCCTTCCTTCAGTGCTGACTTTTTCTCTTCTTTGGAACACTGCTGATGACCCTGGGGATAGTGGCAATTACAGTCAGAGCAGGAGCCCACGGCCCCTCAAG
This sequence comes from Ctenomys sociabilis, assembly GCA_004027165.1. Classification (NCBI taxonomy): domain Eukaryota; kingdom Metazoa; phylum Chordata; class Mammalia; order Rodentia; family Ctenomyidae; genus Ctenomys; species Ctenomys sociabilis. Next base: position 92,759 of record PVKA01003665.1, on the reverse strand, counting down.
CATGCTTTGATCTGAAAATCAAAGGTAGCCCCTAGCCCTACGAAGGGTTCACACCTCCAAGCACCATCCATAAACTCCTCTGCACACACCACCTCTGACCCATCCAGTCCTCACTCAGTACCCGCTTCCTCCACATCCCTTTCCCTGCTCAACCTCTCAGCCTTTGCACTGCGGCTTCCACATCTCCCTGCCTGTGTTCATGTCCTTACAGTGTCTCAGCCATTCAGCTTTGAGCCACTTCACTGCTGTGAAGCTCAGCTTCCTTGTTCACCACTGCCCACCTGCTAGGGCTGTTAGAAAAGGAAATGGAGTAACACACTCACATGACTGCCATGGCACACCCCTGAAGCACTGCTGTGAGCCTGACTATAGCTCTGAAGCATATTTTCAGAGACTCTGTTTAAAGGTAAGGAAATTAAGGTCTCAAAGGGTTGCCAGGCTTTCATGACCAAGGGCTGTTTTTGATTTGTTTTGTGGAACTTTGAACTAGAGCAAGAGTGATGTGGAGGAAGATGGCTGTACGGTAAAGAAGTGCTGAGGAGAGAGGCTATGTAGACACAAAGCCGCACAGAGGCAAACTGAGGCCAACTGAGGCTATGGACAATGGCATGTAACAGACAAGTCTGGAGTCAAGACGAGTGTCATGGACCACTACCTAAGGAGCTACCTGAACTGTCTCTGCTGCAGACAGACACTGGGCCCTCCTGCTGCTTGGAGCCTCAGACAGCAGGCCTGTGCCGGTGTGCAGGCTGCTCACGTTAGCACGCATCGGGTAAGGTAGCTGGAGACAGTGGCCCGAGAGGTCTGCAGACACGGGGCTCTTTATGCTGGGGAGGGTACTCAGGCACTGGTTCTCCAAGGACAGGACGTCTGGGCAGGCAGCCACAACACACCCATGTGGCTTTCCCAAGGTCTTCAGTTCAGAAATTCTGGCCAGGCACTGGCTCTTCAAGGACAGCATGTCTGAGGGAGCAGACTTATACCCAGGAGGCTTGTCCACAGGCTGCCATCTAGGAAGCATGGCCAGGCATCGGTTCTCCAAGGAGAGGACGTCTGGGTGGGCAGACACAGGCCTGGGGCCTTCCTCCATGGCTGCAGCCAACTTCAAGGCACCTAGAAGTAGACAGACCAGTGGTGAGCACAGATGATGGCCTGCAGGGGGAGCCTCTGTGCACTGGGAAGGGATCGTTCCCTTTGTCCCTGCTGGTGATGCCAGGGACCTGCACAGAGCAAAGGATCAGTAGTCATTGTTTTCTAGGACTGCTTTCATCAGGAGGATTCTGAGGAACAGGGTTAAAAAGCGGCAGGGCAAAAAGTTTGTGAGTAAGCAATTTTTCGGTAAAGGGAATGGCTGGAGAAGGAAAGGATGTGTCATCTCCTGAGGCAGTAAAGGAACCCTCAAGGCTAGCAGTGTGACCCCAACTTCCCAGAAGTGGCTCACTGACACTCTGGATTCTTACTTTCCGAGGAACACTATTCTGATCAACTTGTACATACTCAGCACTCCAACTTCCTTGTCTTCTATGAACATTTTTTTTCCTGTTCAACTCTCAGTCAGTATAGCCAGGCCCATAGACAGCTTTGTCCCTGAGCCTTCATGTTTGTAAAGTTTTAATTTGAAGTCTTCTTAAGTCTAAACTGCCTAGGCTGGACTTGAAGTAGCAGTCCCAGTGTCTCTCTGCCTCCCAGAGTGCCATCATTACAAGTTTGTACCATAGTGCGTGTTTACATTCATTGTTGTCTTACTTTTTCCGTTGTTGACACAAAATACCCAAAATTAAAATAGAAAAGGTTAATTTTAGTTCAGCTTGTAGTTTTCAGTCCACAATTATCTGGCTCCATGGTTACCTGGCACATGGCATAGGGGCAAAAGTTCACGGTGGCAAAGAGAGCAAAAGCAACAAGGGAAGGGGACAAGACTCTCTTTGTCCCTTACACTATGTAGGCTACCTGCCCTAGGGTGGTGTAGCACTCAAACCCTTAATCTCAACATTGGTTCAGCAATCAGTTACACACTCTAGATTCAGCCAGCACTGAAAAGCCTACCCTCATGACTGCATGAAGCTTTTGGGGAATGTTTAACGCATACCATAGCACTCTTCAACCAACTAAATGAGGCTGTGTCCACCAAACTGTGGACCAAGCAATAGGCTTGTTGCTGTAATATAAAGCGACAGATTCCCATCGACCCTCTCTAATTTATTGCCTTAACTAAAAATTTCATCACCACTTGCTTGCTTTCTCCTTGAGACACATTTCCCTTTGGTATATATAATGCTACTGTCTAATATTCTTCTCATAATTCTAGATACATCTTCTCGAGGAGTTTTTTCCAAGCATTCCCTACAATTAATATTCCTCACATTAATTCTAATCCTTCCAAATATCTTCCTGAGGCAGTCTCCCCTTTGCTGTGACTACAAACAACTTTTGTACTAGTAACTCAAATTGGGCTAGATTTTTCTTGGTAATTTCATAAGGTACTGATTTCTCCATCTGGCCATTGGACATCAGTACTTGGATGACCCAAAAGGTACCCAACATTCCATAGATCCCAAGAAATCATCACTTCTTCCTCATGCCAGCCTCTGCCTCAACTTGAGCAGCAGCCTAAACTGATCACATATGAGTGGGAGTCTAAGACAAAACTGCCCTCAGAACACAGAGGGCTGTGCCTGGCCTTAGCTTTCTGTCTCTTCTATTTCTCCACCGGGCCCCCAAACTGTGAGAGCTGCGTGGATGCGGCACCTCAACTCCCCTTTTGTCACTTCTGTTCAGAAGGGTTCAGAGTGAGGCACACCCAGGTTTGACTCCTGGCTCCCACATCTAAAGTCTAGAGCCATTTACTTAAATTCACTGGGTCTTGGTTTTCTCTCCACAAAAATTAAGAGAATGCCTACCTCACAGGCATTTATGTGCTGTAAACATAAAAAATATAGAAAGCTCTTGTAGAAGTGTATTACATGTAGTAAATGTTCAATTAACAAAGGTTATTATTTGTTATAATTATTTAGGAAATGACTAAATATTATTGATCCTATTCCCTCGATCTCTCAGATATTATCGAATTTTCTCCATCCCTTCCAGCACCACCTTGTAGAACCCTCTACTCCAGGTGAGTGGTGACTTACTCTATGTACTTGTGGCTAAAAAGCCCACCCAGAAATACTGCAGAAACCATTTACAAATCAGATAGGAAACTGTTTATCTTTATAGAAATTTTAAAAAGATCTTGTTTGCTTATTTGTGAACTCAGTCTGGATCTCTCCTACAGAAATAAAACTTCTTCAGGGGGCCTTTGTCTCCCGCCCACATCCCCGCATCACACCACGACCCACTTCTGATCACCTCCCAGCCTCATCGAAGACTGACACCTACCCCAGTCCAACTCAGAGCACTAAGCCTCAACCACAGAACTGCTGAGGGGTCTCCTGACTCCAGTTTCGCAGGGCACATGCCTGTAACACTCCTCTCCTCCCCCAACATGTCTGCCACACACACAAGGGACAAAGTTTTTACTTTAACAAAATCTATACAGTTGTGTTGCAGTACTACAGATGACCCTGACTGCTTTTCCTCATATTGATATTAAAAACTAAACATCGATACTCCTCTTCAACATGATCATGACAAAACGACAGATTATAGATCCCCCTTCTTTCTTCCCCTCCTCTGTCCTTTAATCATGATGACATGTACTCATAACATGCTGTCTTTTAAAATATTTTCAACGTTTCTTCAATCTCCAATTCAAGTCATCACTTAATGATAAACTTCTAGTCCTAGCTGAGACAGAAGGCATATCTTCTACATGGGCATGAATTGTCATCCTGTCAACTCCCCTCAACCCCAAGACTATACCCTTGTTCAGCAGGAAGCAGTCTACGAGGCACGTTGCACCCTCTATAAGAACCTAAATATGAGAATGATAGGTTATGGCCCTAGTATGAATTGCTAAATTATGGTGGTCATCCAATATGGCTGAAGTCCTGAAAACAGCAGCTTATCTTCCCAGAGACCACCTTCCCACTTCTTCAACTCAGCCAGAGGTGCAGTTTCCTTCGGCCTTTCCTGCCACCTCAGGGAAGGCCTCAGTCAGCTCCTGGGATGTATCTAAACATCCCCCCTAAAACTCCACCCCTGGCAAAAGGCCATAAAAGCCTCAGCCTCCTTTTGTTCCAATTCAGAGAATTCCTGATCTTCCCAAATTCTCTCCGTGTCCTTTATTATAAAGGTAAAGGGGCTTCATTATCTTCCTTTTTCCTTCTGCCTGTTTTTCTGCTGCAACACCTTCAGAACCTATCAGTAACAATCCAGAAACAAAGAAAAACTGTAAAGCACAGACCACTAGTGTAGACAAACATATCAAACATCATGGCCCAGCAGGCATGGTGGAGCACACCTGATACAATTCCAGCCCTCTGGAGGCTGAGGCAGGAGGGCTGCAAGTTGCAGCCCAACCTCGGCAATGTACTAATTTTGCAAGACCCTGACTTTAAAAACCCTATGGCTTCTGCCACCTACTCTAGAAGCTGAGGCACAAGGATCACACTTCAGAGGCCAGACTAGATAACTTTAAGGTCCTGAGTTCGATTCTCAGTAAAAATAAATAGAATAAAAAATCACTCAGTCATAGAAACCCCTAGGTGAAATGTCTAGTGCCCGAAGCAGAACGATGGCTTCTGTGCCCTGTACTCTTCCCTACTGACTTTGCCCCTGTATGAGCCCAGCCCCAAAGAAATGAGCAATCTCAGAAACCCTGTAATCCCCCGTTAAAGAGCTACGGGCCTCGGTACCCAAGTTCACAGAGATACCCATTCTCTGCTTTTCAGCCTGAGTCTGCAGAGTGACATTCCCGGACCACACCTCAAAGTCCCCCACCCCCAGAGGTCACCACCGCTGGCAACCACCGAGGTTTCAGACACTTGCTAGCACTTCTCCATTCGTGCCTTCTTCTCCACCACAGCCTGCTTCTTGAGCGTTAGGCAAACAGGACCACCCTCCGCACTCTTCTGGACTGCGGAGCCCGGAGTTTGGGCTGTGGCCACCCCAGCCCGCCGGAAGGCTGCGGGGTTGCTCGCAGAGCGCGCGCCGGGCCGCTTTCTCCGCCAGGGATCGCGGCGCCTCTCGCTCCTCCCGAGGGTCCCGGCCGCCCTTAGCCCCGGCCCTTCTCACCCAGTCCCCTCTCGCAGCCCGCGCTCTCCCGGAGCGCAGGAAGCGCAAGGCGGGCGACAACCAGTGGCCACGCACCCGCCCGGCGCCGGCCCCCGGCCCAGGGAAGTTTTACCTGCTGGGTCCCACGGAAAATACCCAGGGCCGCTGAGGCCACTGGGCTTAGCAGGCGGAAAAAGAGTTTGGCGAGATCCGCAGCCCAAAAGGGTGGAAGCCGGAAAGAGACCGTGGGGGTGTGTTGGGGAGGGGTGGAGCAGGGCGGGGCGGCTTGGGGACCCCCAGGGCGCGCAGCTTCTTCCCAGGCCACAGGTCAGAGTTTCACCTTTATCATCCCTGGTCCTCTTTGCCCTACTCCAAGATTTTTCCCTCTGGGACATTCACTTGCTCCTCAGGAATTTCGCCCTCTCCCTCCACCTCTGCACGCTCCACTCCACGGAGAAGTCTTTCCCTTCGCTGCCTCTCCCTACACTTTTCCCCTCTGGTGTCCAAGGTATGGGACTCTAATTCCCGCCGAAGCTTCTTCTATATGCAGAACTAAAAGGAAGCAAAAAGTTTAGCGCAATGGCATGCATCCATGTGCAGACAGCAAAAACTAAAGTGAGCCCAGGGCACAACCTGCCCTCCTGCTGAGAGGGATCAGTGAGCTGCAAGGCCTCTGGAGCCCCTGGGAATGGGCCTGGACCGGTCTGAGCGGATGTCGAATCTCTTGGCAGCAGGGCTGTGTCCCCAAGGGAGGCCTTGGGTGGATGGCCAGCACAGCAAAAAATAAAAATAACACAGATTATGCGGGCCAGTATCCTGGGGATGGAACCAGGCTCTTACAAGACAAGTGGCCCTTAGGGTGAAAATCCTAGTAGTGTTCAGTAAAGAGCAGGCCCAGGTAGCATCAGGGAGCCAAGCTTCCTCAGTACAACAGATCATCTTGTAGGCAGAGATCCTTGAGACTAGGCAGGGAAACTGAATCCTTCCTTGCACTCCTGTCACCGCTCGCCCCACCAGTCCACAGTCCCTATGGTGCATTACAAATTTGTATCCTTCCCAGAATTTACCTGTTCAAATGGCAGTCTGCATGTGACAGTGTATGGGGGTGAGGCCAGCCTGAACTGTATAGTGAGACCCTGTCTCAAAAAGACAAAAAAAAAAAAAAAAAAAAAAAACCAAGACAGTGTATGGGGGTGGATAGAGGCAATGAGGTCATGAGGGGGGTAGCCCTCATGACAGAGATTAATGGCCACATAAGGACAGAGCTAACTCTCTAGTGCTCTTTGTGCCTCTGCTTGGGAACAGTAAGCCAGCCATGGGAAACCAGAGGATTTGGCCCTCAGCAGAACCAGACCACACTGCACTCTGGTTTCTCACCCTTCCAGCCTCCAGTGCCGTGTGAAATAAGTGTTTGTTCTGTAAACCACTCAATCTGTGGTAATTTTTATAGTGGCCTAAACTAGGACAAACTCCTCTGACTAGAAGTCACTGATGCTCCCTTTCTCAGTCTGAAATATGATTCACAAATAGCAACTCCACCCCAAATTGCATTTTTTTAATGACAAGATCTTACCATATAGTCCAAGGTGGCTTTGAGGTGATTGTGTATCTTGGGCTGGCCTTGAGCTTGTGGGGATCCTCTTACCTCAGCCTCTTGAATGCTACAGTTATAGGCCTGACATTCTTGTTGTTTACTTATTTTGTTTCTTATTGAAATTTTGCCTACCAGATTTCTTTATTTGATGGAGGTAAAGAACTTAAGCAGATGTTCTGGTACATTTTATAAGAAAGTTAAGCATAACCTCAACATGCATGTGCTGCCTTGGTGAGGTTAGCTCTCATTGATATGCTTGTCAAAATGTGCTTCACCGTGCCAGACTCAGGGGTTCTGACCTTCTACAGGTTGATCACCCAGCTCTTTGATGGCCTTTACCTGCTCACCTTTGTAGTAGGCTCCACACAGTCACACAGGTGGGGGTCATTCTCATCAGTGACCTACTTGTGCAGCTCCAAGAGTGACTGATTTCTGCTCTTCCCCAAGTGCAATGCACACTCCATTGCTTCAACCCTTTCTACCAATTGTCTTGGTCTGGTTTCTTGATTTCCTGAAGGAAGATCCAGCCACCATGCTGGTTGTGCAGCTTCCTCAGCTTCTCAGCATGCTCTCTTTCCTGGTGAGGTGGGCAAAGAAAGTATTTCAAAAAGTTCTTCTTCTTTTTTTTAAAAAAATCTTTCTGTATTTAGCACAGGATCTACAAGATCTACAGGGTCTCACTACATAGGTCAGACTCGTAGCTGATTGTCCTGTTTTCAGCCTCCCAAGTGCTGGGATTACAGGAGTGCTCCACCACACCCATTCTCAATCACCATCTCAGCACGCCCCACAGGTGGGCTGGCATAGCTCACAGGAGATTGAACCCCTGCCCAAGAAGGCACTTTAGTCAGCTGAGCTTTCAGGCAAAGTTCTTCAAAGCCATGTCATCACAGCCAAACTAGTAGTACATGGACAGGTAGAGATAGGAGGCATAAAGCTTTAGGTTGATCAGCGTCCTGGTGGTAGCTCTGGGGCCCTTGGGAGTCGGAGACAGTTGTGGTGGCGGTGGCAGCAGAGGATGAGCAGGGATGAGAGATGGCTTCATTTGAGGAGGCCACAGCTATGCTAGGTGAAGAACATTTTATTCATCTTTAAATTTTTGTAGCACTGGGGATTGAACCCTGGTCCTTTGCACTGAGTTATGTTCCCACCTCACCCGCACTGCTTCTTTTTTTTTTGGCGGGGGGGACAGGGTTTCACTAAGTAATTCAGGCAGGCCTTGAACTCACTATGTAGATAGGCTGTTCTTGAGAGACTTTTTTTTTTTTGGTATCAAGGATCAAACTCAGGACCTTGTGCTTGCCAGGCAGGTGCTTATACCACTGACCTATCTCCCTGGTCTAAGGCTGTTCTTGAATTTGCAGTAGTTCTCCTGCCTCTGCCTCTAGAGTGCTGGAGTTATAGATATGAGCCATGATGCCCAGTTTTTTAAATTTTCCTTTCCTCCCTTTGATGGTCCTATGTTCTCTGCAGAGTATGTTTCCTTCTCCTCCCTTTAATAAATGTAAAATCTCACTACCTTTTAGACTTGTTTTGTGCAATTCTTTCTTCAGCACAAGAAAAAAATAGAAAGTACCTCTAGAAGGAGTCCCCAGTAATCCCAAAACCTGGCAACACAGGGATTTGCATTTCATACTTATGCGGCATATGTGTCAAGAATTTGTCCTCTTCCACTCTGATTTAGCAAAGGTCTGTTAAGCAGAAACACTGAAATGACACCCAGGATTTGGAGGCAGATTTATTTATGTTGATAGACAGTGACCAGTATCATTCCCAGAATATCAGATCCTGATCTCCAGTGGTCTAAGACTTCTATGGTATAAGCAAGCAGGAAGCACACAGGCAGAATGGCTCCTCAACTAGGGATTGGTTTATTCAATGCACATCACAGCGACCAGCCATTTCTACTGGAGAAGAAGCAAGTGGATGTGGAACAGGAAGTAACAGGCTGAGCAAACAGCAAGCTGAAGTACACTGGCTAGGTGGGTGGGCATTTTTCTCCTACATTATCAAGTGGAAGAATAGAGCGACTATATGTGCAAAGTATGTAAAACACCTTTTCCACAGAGATTCGTGGTCTAAAGAGACAGATACAGGAAGAACACAAAATACAAGACAGATCAGGAAAGGTGCTATGGCAGACTGAGGAAAAACCAAGGGTCATGTGGGTAGGGAGAGAGGCCTGAGCAATTGCAGGAGTGAGCCTCTGAGAAGAAGCCCAGAGAGGGGCCGGGATGTAGCTGAACTGCATAGGCACCTACCTGGCAAGTGCATGGTCCTGAGTTCAATGCCTGGTACTCCAAAAAAAAAAAAAGGCTGAGAGAGGAGTGGTCAGTGGGGAGTACAAAGACATCAGTCTCATGTACATTTTTTCTTTCTGTTTCAACAACTTCCTTAAGATTTACCATATATGTGTATATTTTCTAGGGCCACCACCAACTATAGAGCTTCAAGGAAGTGGGGGCACAGGAACAAGTGCTTGCTTGGTAGCCGTGGCAACATGGACAACCCTCCCAGGCCCTTTGCAAGCTGCAGAAATTAATTAGTAGATTATGAGAACATAGGGGGTTTCTCTCTCCTCATTCCTCAGATTCTAGCAACACTATTTGGTTTCTGTTCTGTTGACCTTTCTGTCGTATTTCCCCATCTTCCTTCAAGGACATTCCCCACTGACCGGTCTTTCATTTCCTTTTCCTTTTTTTTTGTTCCTTCTTGTCTTTTTCAGACAGGCTTTCACTATGTGGTTCAGGCCAGCCTTGCACTCACTTTGTAGCCCAGGCTGCCCTTGGACTTGAAGCAATCCCCTTGCCTCAACCTCCCAAGTGTGGGGATTATGGGCATGTGTGCACCAGCACACCTGGCTTGGCTGGTCTTTCTTATTAGTACCCTATATAGAAAGGAGGCCATAAAATTTGCTTCTTCTCTCATTGAGAAGTGGAATCTGATGACTGATTTCTGGAATCCAAGCTGGCCTGGTGACTTACCTGTCAAATACTATGAACAAAGCATCAGTCTTGAGACCTCCTCCAAAGCCCCCCCACCAACTGCAGCTCACCATGGATCATCTATCAGTGACATATAGAGCAAGAGAACTGTCTAGTGCACTACTGCCAAAGTGTCACAGAACTCATGCTCAACAATGGTCAGAAAATAGCACACAAAATATTCACAATATAAGAAATAACTGGTTTTTAAATAACCTTTAATGTGTGTGAGAGCATGTGTGTATATTTATAATTTTTTTGAAAAAACAAGGTCTTGCTACTGTCAAACTAGACTTGAACTCACCATGTAGCCCAGGACAGTCTTGGATGTATAGCAATTTTCTAGGTCAGCCTCCCAAGTGCTAAGACTACAACCATGTACCACCACACCTGGCTATAACCATTTTATTTCATTACTAATTGTTGGCTTATTGTGTCTAAATAGAAATGAAACTTTGTCATAAGTGTATACTGTGCATATAGAAAAAAGAGTATATGTGGAATTAGATAATGGTCCACTTTTCAGGATCCACTAGAGATCCTGTAGTATATCTCCCATGATAAGAGGACTAAGATATTAAATTGATCATTTTAGCTGTGTATGGTGACACTTACCTATAATGCAGCACATGGGAGGCCAAGATAGGAGGATCATGTTGAGTTCAAGACTAGCCTGGGATACATAGTGAGTTCAAGGCTACCTTGAAATACACAGAGATAACTCTTCCAAGCAAAAAAAGCAAGCAAGCAAGCAAAGCAAGAAAGCAAGCAATCAAGAAGAAAGAAAGGAAGAAAGGAAGAAAGGAAGAAAGGAAGAAAGGAAGAAAGGAAGAAAGAAAGAAAGAAAGAAAGAAAGAAAGAAAGAAAGAAAGAAAGAAAGAAAGAAAGAAAGAAAGAAAGAAAGAGAGACAAAGAAATTGTATTGAAAGCAGGACTCCTGATCCCACGGAAGATTTGAGTGTGGACTTTTAAGTTGTTGGGTATTTGGAAGTTAACCTTGCACCTCAAAATAATGGACTTCAGGAAACATTTTAAGGCCTTGAGGAATAAAGAAAGAAAATCTAAAATTAGGATTATTAAGCCAAAATTCTTGAGACTACAGGAAGTAAAAAGTGTTGTGAGCCATTATAGCTGTTAAGTCAGAATAGGGTCAGGTCCTGGCATGTTTCAAAGCCACCAACACCAGAGGTCCTTAGCAGTCAGAAAAGTGTAATCCCAGCTTCCCTCTGAGAGGGTAACACTGGGGAAGGAGAGCACAGTTCATGTTGAACCTACATTGACTACAGTAGGAGGGCAGATGAGATGAAGCAGGGAGAGTTCAGGACATCTGGGATCTAGTTTGCATGCTTGTATCTGATAATTGGAGCAATTAATTAGAAGACAATAATATGCAATACAGCACCCATTGGTGAATTCCTATTATTTTGTGTAGTGAAATTCTGTATACTTTTAAATTTTTTTGCTGTTTTTTAATTTTCTTTAGAAAGTAATAAAATAAAATAGTGTCATACAAAAAAAAAAAGAGGGTTCTGGAATAAGAGTTCAGTCTACACAGAGGAGGAGTCATTTGTTGTCTGTGGACTGGTTGGGCCTAACTGAGCACAAAGCTCACAGGAAACCAGAACAGTCTGGCCCTGGTGGTTCATGATCAAGGAATGTGAGGTGGGTTTCCCAATGGTCTTTTCTTGGATTTTATCTGTATGAGTGAACTGATTATCTTCCCTTATCCTCCATGTTCCATTCTTGGACCCTTGTCAGTATAGGGGCTCTTTTTTATCAGTGCTCAAAGGGAAAATCCTAAGTGTTTAGCAAGCTGAGACAGAGAACTAGGGGAAAGGGACAGGGAGAGAGAGAGACAGAGAGGGTGATGGAGGGAGGGAGAGGGAGAGGAAGATGGAGAGAAAGAGAGATACTAAGAGAGAGACACAGACAAAGAGACGGACGGAGACAGAGAGAGAGAGAAAGGGACACTGCATAATGACTTCCTTGAGCCTGTAGTCAAGTCAGATGATGCTGATTATACAGGGCCAGACAAGGTCAGGAGTCTCCTCTGTTGTATCATTCATATAAGAATACCTGACGCAACATATTCCAATAAATGAAACAAGCTCCATTTGGGCACTGTGGCACACACCCGTAATCCAACATGCCCATGCTGAGGCAGGAGTTCCAGGCCAGTCTGGACTACATGGCGTGCTCATGACCAGTTTGCACTACAAAATAAGACCCCATCTCAAAATAACAAAAGTACATAGATGAGTGAATAAGTGGATGAATAAATACTGAAAGAAGTCCCTTCCTCTAGCTTAGCTGCTTGGCATTCACAGCCAGTGCACATTGTACAATGGGCTGGAGATTCCTCCAGACCATGTCTGCAAGCCCCCAGTGCTTGTCCTTACCCTCCCCAACTCGCTCCCCCATGTAGAGCCCAAGGACCAATTTCGTGATGAAAGCACTCAAGGAATGTGAATCTGCATTCCAGAAGAATAGCTGGAGATGCCAGCACAGATGTGTAATTCAGACAGTTTAGGAGGCTGAGGCTGAGAATTGAAAGTTTGAGAGCAGCCTGAAAGTCTTGGTGAGACACTGTCTCATGGCAAAAGTAAAACAAGGCCTGGGTATGGACCTCAGTGACGTGTCACTTGTCTAAGATAGGTAAAGTGCTCGGTTCAGTGCACAGTAACACACACACACACACACAAAACACACACACACAACATAAAAAGAGGACTCTCAAGGGCTATTATCATAGTATTAGTACCTATTTAACATTTCCAAACTGTTGAGACTGTGGATAAGGTGTTTAAATTCTCTTAAATAAGGAAAAACAAAATGTAGAAACAGTTCACCAACTCAGTGTTACCTAAGGTGACACCTTTTTTCTTTTATTCTTTTTCAGAGAGTGTCTTCCTATGTGGTTGATTGGCCTGAACTCACTAGATAGCCCAGTTTGGGTGATAACTCCTGGTAATGCTCTTGCCTCAGCCTCCCAAGGGCTGGGATTACAGGCATGTGGAAGCAAATCAGGTGGGAAACTAGTTCTGATTCTAAGTAAATTTTTCCCACTTTTTAAAATGCATAGTGCTGGCCTCGCCCCTGGGACATGCTTAGATAGTAACTAAGACTGGGCGGTGGTGGTGCGCCTGTAATCCCAGGGCTTGAGAAACTAAAAAACAGGAGGATCCTACGAGTTTGATCTGTGTAGTGAGATGCTGTACTAAATATGTAAAAATATATAAAATAAAGTACATAAATAGGAGAATGGGTATAAAGCACTCAGCATCTGCCTGACACATAGAAGGCATAAACACAGTCCGGTATAATCTCAAAGAAGCAGTTTCTCCTCTGTGGTGAAGGCTGGTTTTACATGCTGACATGCAGATGAAATACTCTGATCAGTCAAACTGATAGCAAGTCAGAGACCACACAACCTCCATGGACTTGGCTCCTGCTGGAGTCCAGATGAGCCCGCCTCTGCCTCCAGAGACCTGAGCGGGCCAGCCTGTACCCTCATATGGATGCACAATCTCAAGGGCCTGACGCAACAGCACACTGGTCACCTTGTGCGGCACCCTTTAGCTCCTTTCCAGGGGTGCCTACAGGTCCTTTGTACCCCATGTCCTTGGTCCTTGGTCCTTGGTCTCAGGCACTGTGGTGATGCAATGAGTCTAGGCACTGGCATCTAGGCTGAGCAAGGGACTCACTCATGATTACCAAAACAGCAATTCAGGCAGGACTTGCAAGGAACTTCTTCACACTATTCTAATAGGAAACATGGAATATTATACTCTGAATTATCGGTAATAATAAAAGCATGAGCATCTCTATCTTGTATGGAAAATACTATAATCTTTTCACTAATGAAATGGATAGATGTACATATGTGCATAATTTTGGGGGAGTTGTGCCATGAACTGTGGCAAATTCAAACCTTTTCACCAGGACTCCTTGCTCGTCAGGGTTATCAAGATTCAGAATATACTCAGTACCCTAAGATAGCAATTACACCACACTGTTTATAATGCCTCACCTTTGATGTTTTCTCCTCACCAGCTTCTTGATCCTTAGTGCTAGAAAGGTTACCTTCTCTCCTGCAAAGCCTTCAGGGCTGGGGATATGATGAAGTGCCAGAGAGTTTGCCTAGCATTTATTAGTGAGGCCCTGAGTATGATCCTCTCCACTGAGCAAAAAGGAACCTGAATAAGGAAAGTAGTAATGAAATTATGATTCCCTAGCACTTGGGAAGCTAAGGCAAGAGGACCAAGTGTTAAAGACTGGGGCAGAAGGGGCACCAGGAGTTTGACTCCATCCTGGGCTACATAATGAGTTCAAGTGTAGAGAGAACTACATAGTGAGGGCCTATCTCAAAACAACAAACAAAACAATGACAAACAGACAAAACACGGGTGAATTGCCATCAGGCTCCTGTCCAACCTGCTGGTGTCCATCTGCATCGTGTTCCTCAACCAATGGGTCTATGTGCACACATTTCCCCAACACGAGCCTGACCCTGGCACAGTTGGTGGCTGGGCTTGTACATCTGCCACAGCTGGACACCTTTACGCCCCACAGTCTACCACTCTCCAGCTCCTTATACTGGCTCTGAAGTCCTGTGGCTTTGTGGTCTTCACCAACTGCTCTCAGCAAAGCAACACCAGCGACCCCTAGCATCCAGGCAAGCCATGGCCATGCTGGTGCTTCCAGGAATGCAGACCCTGTGCTACCAGAAGCGCTTCTCCACAGGCTGTCAGCTCATGCTGCTTCTGTGACACTGTAGCTGTGACCCTAAGTTCTCATTGCATCGTGAGGCTTATGTCCTTGGAGTGCTGGTTGCTGCTCTTGGCATTCAGTTACATCCTTGCCAGGTGTGTGCAGGGGCCACACAGTCTAAGCTGAAGGAATCTCAGTGTAGCTGCTGCACCACCGGCACCAATGTCATGTGCCCTGCTGCTGGTCACCACGTCCACCTTGGCATCCTGGTTTGGAGATGGAGGAGAACTTGGTCCCTGCATGGAGCAATTCTGCTGTACTTGTGGAGCTGCTGCCCAGAGTCATTGCTTCATGGTGAACTCACACAGTTTTGGGTCACTGGGAGCACTTCACCCATCACTTGGAGCTCTGCATTACTATACATGCAGAATAAGTTGTGTTCAAGGATTCACTGACCTCCACTGATTGTTGGAGGTCTTGGCATTTTATGTGCATTCCTTGGCATTCTCTCTATGACCACTTCAAACTCAGTGGTGAACAAGAAGGGAATAAGAGCAAAGTTGTCCAATGTCCTGGAACTTTTGTGAAGAAAAGAATGTTGGCCCAAGACAAAGAATGTTAACTAAATTACTTTGATACATCAAAAATATTGTAATGAAAAATTTGTGTAGTACTTGTAAGAAGTAATACAAACAGTATTACCTGAACACCTATTTTGAGGAATTCAGCTTGTGAGACATCTTGCTGTATGATTAGTATGTGCATTTTTCTGTTTCTGTTTTAAATATTCTTTGCTTCTTAGTTTACAAAATACCTTGTACGGCGCTAAGAAGAACAGAGCGTGCTATCTGTGCTACATCTCCTTGGATATTTTCTGTGTCTGAGAAACACTGTGGTGTGTTGGAATTCACATATAATTACATCCCAAGAGCTGAAAGGAAGGATCCAGATTAGATGTCAGCACAGGGAGCATTGAGAGCCGGGCTGGTGTGTGCCACCTACAGATTCTTAATTGTAAATACAACCTGAGGGTAGTATGTGTCTCCATAATCAATGAGTGATGCTAGTAGGAATTCCATAAAGAAATCAGAGCAAGTTGGTTAAGTGTGTGTGTATATAAATGAATAAAATGTGCACTGCAGGATTGTAGTCCCTGAAGATAATCATCAGATGAAAAAGAAAATTCCTGGGGAAAAAGCATCAGATCACGGAAGATTACATACAGAGACAAACCAGACGCTACTTTGGAAGAAAACACATTGTCCTTTTGGTACCATGTAACTGGACTTATTTTTTTTTCTATTATAAATGAGTTATGTTTTAGATCTTAAAAATAAGAGCCTCCTGGTGTGTGTGTGTGTGTGTGTGTGTGTGTGTGTTTCTCAGAGAGATTAGGGAATAGGCCTTTCACTATATTGTCTAAATTGTGCACATCTTTCTCTGGCACATTATGAAGGAAGGGTTTGAAGTAAATAGCCTCCAAGATCTCTCTACTTGTCTTCTTCTTTTTTTATGTAGTACTAAAAATTTAACCCAAGGCTTTCTCACTGAGCTACATTCCCAGCCCATGTATGTATGTTTGTGTGCATGTGTGTATGCATACATGTAAGTATGCATATGTGCATATGTATGTATGTATGTCTAGTACTTTAAGAAAAAGTTGACTTTTGGTTAAAGTGGTCCACATCAATGCATCCCTTTTTAATTGTAGAGTTGATCTATAACAAATATATTTCCTGGTCTGGTCTTGAAAAAACAAATTAATATTTTTGGTATAAGGAAATTTTAGAATACATTTTAAGCTTGCCAATCATAAAAGAAATAGTTTCTGTCCTACCCCTCTTTCAGCCACTCAAAGCAGTGAACACTGTACGCTCTCAGAACCCCACCAACTTCATGGGCAGTGCAGGAGCCTGGGTTTTCCCACTGTGCAGTGAAGTAGCAGAAGCAGGTGGAAGTTCTTACCAAATGTACAGCAGGCAGGACCTCCATGAGTGGTCTCATCCAATTCCTGCTTTTCAAGGAAAGAATAAAATAAGACACAAATCTAGAATAGTGACAAACCTAAAAAAAAAATTTAGAATAGTGACAAATCTAAAAAAAAAAAACCTAGATTTTGTCACTATTATGATTTGTGTCTAGTTGCCCCTTGCCCCAAAGTCTCATGCAGTCATTGGAGCAGGCTTCTAGAATTTGTGATGAATTCATGGTCCAATGCTGGGATTATGTGTGTGGATGCTACACTTGCCTTGGGACTGATAGTCACAACACAATATGGCGAAGAGAGACAGGCTTGCTAGCTGCCACAGCCATTGCTCCTTCCTTTGCTCTTTGCTGTTTTTTGCCCCCATGAACAGCCACCCTCTTCTATGTGCCACTCTGCCTTGGAGCCAGCTGAGTATGGACTGAAACCTGCCCTAAATGTGAGATAAATATACTTTCTTTCCTTAATATTGGGTGCTGGGCATTTTGTCCCAGGAATGAGAGAAAAGTAACTGAGACAGTCACATTTAGAGGGAGCCCAAACGCTTTGTATTCTCTCATTCATAGGTACTTCTGATGTGCATGATAAGTAACTTCAGTGTTCCTGAAGATGAGTATTTTATCGTTGACAAAGCACAGAAGACTTCTTCCTGCTCTGATAGCTCAGATTTCCTAGGCGCATAAGCCTGCTCTTCGTCTCTCTCATCCTCCCTCTTGGCCCACTCAGTCATACATTCTTCAGAGGCATAAGCAATGAAGTTAGATAACGTGCTTGGGTTAGCTTCTTTATTGGCAGTAGTAGAAACAGAAGAAGCCAAAAGATCACAAAACAGGGACTATCACTACTTAGGAAAGGCAGAAATGGATCATTTACTCTACAAGGGTCCAGAGAATCCAGTGTGCTGACAGATCTTAACAAGATGGTGATTATCAGGGTCTTGTTAGGGTTCTGGTCTTTGGTGGCAGTGCTGGGGTTCATCTTCATCCAAACCCATTTTTTTGGAATGGCCACACTTCTGACAGAACTGAGCGTAGCTGAACTAAAAGAATCCTCAGGGGCTGGGGAGATAGTCCATAGAATGAATGCTTGCCTGGCAAGCTTAAGGGTCTGAGTTCAATTCCTGGTTCCACCAAATAAATAAATAAATAAATAAATAAATAAATAAATAAATAAATAAATAAATAAATAAATCTTCACTGTTGACCTTTGACAACATGCTGAAGTTAGCAAATCTGCCTTCCAATGACTCATTTCCAAAAACAGAATTAGTTGCTATAAGAACAGCTGTTCCACCGGGAGCCAAAGGGTCACTGTGCTTTGCTATTTCTACCAGTGCATCACTGCCAATGCTGGGTGCACTGTCCAAAGGACAGTTCTTGCTGCCGACTCCTTGTGCATGGCCTCGCACTCTTGGTTACTCTGGCCTTCAGCAGGTTCATGAAGTTTGGCTGCTTCACTGTCTACAAGAAACTTTAGCACTGTTTATAAGAATCTCGGTGGGTTATAGCACCCAATTCAAGATTACTATGATTTCCCTGGCAAGCTCAAGGGCCTGAGTTCCATCCTTGATTCTGCCAAAAAAATGATTACTATAATTTTTCCAGATCTTTCAGTTCCACTGGACTCTTTGCATGAACTGACTTCCTGCTGCGAATATTTTTTAATAGCCAACAACATTAATTTTATTTGCATTTATTTTATGCTTAATTTATTCCCATGCCATAAGTTTTTGTTTCTTCAGGGGTAACTTTTTCTTGTGTGTAACTTCCTCCTCTGGTTTAGGAATGATTTATTCCTTTTCAGTAAGGATCATCTCAATATGGTAGGTAGAGCTCATGTGCCCATGTTGGCTGCTTTGTTCACCTGGATGTGTTCAATAACCATAGAATTTACCTCTGAACCCTTAAGTTCAGCATAACTCTGCATATTTAAGCATATGCAGTAAAAATTCAGCACTGTTTTTTGGCCGCTGACCTTGTATCAAGCCCTACTGTTTGGCCTGGGCACACCTACCAACTCCACCATTGCAATTCCAGAATGGTACACATTGCTTCTTTAATGTGACATCCTTCAGCTACTTGGTGGCTTTTTGTATATTCATACCCTTGACGGCCTGGGCAGTTTCATGCATGTTCTTAAAGTGAATGTGAAAATTTGGGCCTCTTGATTTACATGATTTGGGGGAGTTTTCTGAGTCTAGAGAGTACTGAACCATTTTCACAGGTCACCTCAGGCTGCTCACAGGAAGAGCCTTGCTGTGAATCTTGCAGGTGCTGTGGAAGAGTTTCCAGCTGAGTCTTTCCTGGTGTTCTCTGCTTAGTATTATCATCTCTGCAGTTAAGGTCATGTTCCACATTATTTTTTTCCCTATGCAGATCACCTCTTTCATTGCTGAGAGTACCTAGCTCCTTAATAGCAGAGGAATCTGCCATAGGGCTTGATCCTGTGCTGTTCTGCGTGGTCATCCTCTCATGGTGGAGTCACTTCAGGACTCAGAAAGTGAGGAGCAGCCAGGCATTTTATGAACTGATGCTTGATTAAGAGAAAAGCCAAAGAAAACTGATCTTCCGGTTCCTTCCCACAGTCCTCTGGGTCACATAAAGCACAAATATGGGCTAGTGAGATAGAAGGTAAACCTGTTTTCAGGAAGAGTTCATGGCCATCCAATCAAGACACAAATCCAATGTATATCTTTATCTATTTTCAAGAAGCTTTCATTATATTCCACTTTTTCTGCAGGTGATCCATATTTTAAGTGATGCCAAAGTTGGAGGCAAGGACACAGACACAGGTTCTTTCTCCTGTGCACAGTTGTGGCGAATCACTGAAGCAGCATCAAACCCCAGGGTTTTATGGATACCTGAGGATGTGACCCTGCTCTTCTAGCACAAGTATTCAGTAGCATACAAACATGTAATTATGACCTAGCCATGGACAACTTCAGGAGACAATGAGACTAACATGTAAAAATGAAAGTGTGAGATGACAACCTGTACAATACAGACACCTGGGGCTCTTGTGTTCTGCTCTGCTCCATGCTGCCTGCCGCTGCTATGCACACGTGTTCTTTAACCTGGGGATCTCACCTGTGAAAATCTCCCCTGGGCCCCCCAACAACTGGTATAGCAGGCAGGATATTCAGATGAGTGGACCTATTGTGGTTGTGGAAACAGCACCTGAATTCCAGGGAAAGCCCTGAAGGATGACTGATAAGTGGCCCCCTGCTTCAGCATGGCTACCTATAGCCATTTCTTGGCAGCTTGGTAGACCCCAGGGTAAGGGAAAAATAATATATTTAGAGTCCTGTGGTATCTTGCAAGACCTGGAAGCAATAGGTAGACAGATTTCTCCCCACTACTGTGAAAGGGTGGGGGGAGGAACTTGGTGGTTCTTCACCCTCTTCTACTTCATGAATCAAGAGGCAAGTGGGGCTGGGAGTTAGCTCAGTAGAATAAGCACTTGCCTGGTAAGCACAGGTCCTGAGTTCAATCCCCAGTACTGAAAAAAAAAAAAAAAAGATATATTTTGGGCTGGAAAGATAGCTCAGGAGAATAAATGCTTGCCTGGCAAGTGCAGTGTCCTGAGTTCAATCCTCAGTACTGTAAAAACAAACAAACAAAAGAATGAACCTGGAGCCTTGCTGTGCTCATTTACTGACTGGAGAGATGGCTCAGTGGAATAAGTGCTTCCTTGGCAAGCACAAGGGCCTGAGTTCAATCCCTGGATCTGCCATGTGCCCATTTCATGTAGCACAGTTAGCAAATCTTGATAGGTGAGCTGCAGAGATAGCTCATCAGTCTAAGTATCTGCATAGGCAAGCTTAAGGATCTAGGTTTGATCCCTGGTACTGCATGTGGTGCCAGCCCTTCTGTGTGTGCTTCCATGACCATATCATGTGCAATTTTCTCTAGTTGCTGTATATACACTGAGGGTGGACGTAGATACTGGTTCTCACCTAGACACCATTCAGGGGGAGAATTCCACTTGCAAATTTGTGTGATAAAACCCATTGTCTGAGGATATCTACAGTGTGCACTGCTGACTCCCATGCATGCTCTGGGAGTTGTGAGTGTGAAACAGCATTGGGCACCTGGAGATCATGGAGAAAGAATATAAATTGTCTTGAAACTGAAAAAAGCAGGAATGATACACCTGAACAGAGCCTTTCAGTGTGACACATACAGAAGCCAATAGGTAGTGGTGAATGACTGCAAAGTCTCACTGTGATGCTGGCAGTCAGGACCAATTTGCCTTCACCTGGACATGCAGGCAGTGGGCCTTCTAGATGTTGCCACAAGGCTATTAGTGTAGCCAAGCTTTGCTTTGTGGCCTGGTGGGCTAGGACCTGGCACCTGTGTCAAGCCACACTCTGCATCACTGCTTTTACTGAGGATATTATGTTAACCTCATACTGCCTTGCAAATTTAGAAGCCACTTCACAGTCCACAACCATGCAGCACTGGTAATATGGGCTGAGGCTGTGGACAGAGACATGTTCCAGTTCCAGGTGTACCAGGGATTCCTAGGTTTTTGGCAGATGTCCTGCCACCTAGCTACCCCCACTGTGTCCTTTGTACTAGATAACCAAAAATGGCACAATGTAGGGATGGATAGACACAGTGGCAGCTGCTTTCCAGGACTCAAAAGGGCAGTTGTGCAGATATGAGCCCTTTGAGTCATTGACCTTAAACTACCATTTAGCCTCACAGTGAGTATGAATAATATATATTTGGCACTATGTGCTGCTCTGCAAGCTTGAGAAGCATGTGACAGATGGAGGGATGCAACATGAGCAGCCCATCCCAGTGTAGAGTGGCACAAGCTGCTGAGCACAATGGATACAAGCAGGCCTTAATTAATATTAATAAATTGCCATAAAAATAAATTGAAAGTCCGAGGCCTGCCTGACTTGGGATGAGATACCTGGCTGGCTTCAGAACACATTCACCTTATGCCAATGGCCTCAGCTGAGGCTAGCAAAAGTGTGTGATCTTCTGGCCCCAAAGCAAGAGAATGGGGCAGCTGAGGACTTGACTCATGCAGATTCCATCCAGCTCATCAGTCACAGTTAGAAGATAGTCTGGTTACCAGTTAATGCTGACCTGCACCTGTGAGATTTTTCAAAACTGTATTATTTCTTAATTAGTGAACCTTTATTACCTCAGCAGGTCACCCCCACCACACCATGCCACCAACACCATTCCCCACCCCCCATCAAGTTCTACACATAGGCTGGGAGATGGCTCAGTGGAATAAGTGTGGATTCTACAGCAGGGAAATAACATGATAAAGATAAGCCAATACATACCAATTATGACCATCAGTGTAATTGGCAGAGTGGATTAAGAAATAAAATTCAACAGCATGTTGTAGAGAAGAAACACATTTAACTCAAAAGAAAATTACAGACTGAAACAATGGAAAACAAAGGATAAAAACAATTTTCCATGCCACAGGAAACCAGAAAAAGGGAGTGGTAGCTATTCTGGTTGCTGACAATATCAACTTCAAACCAAAATCATCCAAAGAGATAAAGAATATCACTATATATTTGTTAAGGGAAAGCTGCAATGGCAAGAGATAACAATTATATATGTACCCAAGGTAAGAGAACCCACCTAATAAGACAAATTTTAATGGGCAAGAAAAAGCAAATGAGCAATAATAGAATTGCAATGGAAGAATTCAATGTACCACTGTCACGAGATAGATCAACTAGGCAAAAAAAGTCAGCAAAGAAATAATAGAACTAAACCAAACTTGTGAAGAAATAGACTTAGTAGAACTTCACAGAGTATTTCACCCTGCAACAACAGAATACAGTCTTCTCAGCAGCACATGGAACACTCTCCAGAATAGACCATATACTAGCACACAGAGCATGCTTAAATAAATGCAAAGGAATTTAAATTATCCCAGCATACTATCTGACTATAGTGCAACAAAACTGAAAATTGTTTATAAAATAAACCACATAAACACATGAAAATTCCATAACAGCCTCCTAAACAACCAGCGTGTCAGATGAAATTAAAGAAAAAAACAGTATTCACAATCAAATGAAAATACAGGTACAATTTATCAGAACTAGTGGGATACAATAAAAGCTGTCTTAGGAAAATTTACAGCAGTAAATCCACACATTAGGAAAACAGAACAAGCTAAAGTGAATTTTCTTTTCTCTCTCTCTCTCACCTTCATTATTTATTTATTTATATGCTTGGTACCAGGTCTCACTGTGCAGCTCAGACTCGTGGTGATCCTCCTGTTTTCAGCCTTGCTAGCACTGGGATTATAAGCATGCGCCACTGTGCCTGGACACTTGGGCCGGCTCACCCCCCTGGGGTTTGGGCTGGCTTGCCATGCATTGCCAGGGATTGACACCTGGGTCCTGCGCTTCCCTAAGCATGCTCTTATTTCGCTGAGATACCTTACTGGCCCCAAATCGATGATCTTATGCTTCACCTGAAGCTTCTAGAAAAAGAAAAGGAAGTCAAGCCCAAGCCCAAAGTCCAGTTAATGCAGAAAATTGTAAAATCAGAGCAGAAATTAATGCAACAAAAACAAAGAAAATAATTTTAAAAATAAATGAGTCAGCTCCTTTTCTCTTATCATGTTTGTCTTTCTGTTGTTGTGAAAGTTCAAAAATTTAATAGCATATATCGACAAGTGAAGTTGGCACAATTGACTCCCCTTTGTTTTAATAGAATTTTGATTGTATGATGAGAAACCTGTACTTTATATTCTGGAAGAGAAACTACACGTTTTTGTTTGTGTTTTTTTCCACTTAAGCTAGTATGACCTATCTGTAACAAAAAGAAATAAAACAAAAAACAAATTA
Source organism: Ctenomys sociabilis (assembly GCA_004027165.1). Lineage (NCBI taxonomy): Eukaryota > Metazoa > Chordata > Mammalia > Rodentia > Ctenomyidae > Ctenomys > Ctenomys sociabilis. Next base: position 69,492 of record PVKA01003665.1, on the reverse strand, counting down.
ATTTAACTTACCCGAAGGATAATGACAGTCACTAACACCATAGAAATTAGTCCAAAATCTAGATGAAGCCAATTAATATTATTGAATAAGGTCTGAAAATCATGACTGGTTGATCTGAACAGTTTGAGGCACAATATATCTTTGTTGCATAAGTTGGTCCAAATATGAAGAAATTATCATAGATTATACCACTTTGGAGGCCACTACCAGGCCTTTTATTATTTAAATGGGATGTCAAAAGCAAGCAACTGTTTAAACCCCATTGCTTTTAGACATTATTCCAAATCTTTTTTTCTTTTTTTGTAAAACATCAAAGTCCTATTTTCAATGTCACTTTTAATTTAGGAAAGTAAAGCAAGCAATCACACTTAATTAAGAATTAAGAGAATTTTAAATAATGTTTTAAAATATCCTGGGGCAAAGGCGTAAAAACATTAGTAGCTGCCCTACTGGAGGGATCCACACTTGCATTTTAAAAGCCTTTATAATGTTTTTCCTTTAATTAATTTTTATGTTCTAACCCAATATTTCTTTTTAATAATTTTAAATTTTTTATCAAATAAATGACCAACTGAACACTATAAGAATCTAATGTGGTTTTTTTGGATAGAATTATAACTTTGATTTCCCTGTATGAACAGCATTGATTATACCAAACAAAACCTGCGGACCATTTAGCATTGGGGCTCTGTCTTCAGTTGATTTTACTCCACAGCTGTGCTGGGCAAGCTGCTAGCAACAGCTTAAAGGTGTTAGTACCTTCAAAGGGTTTTCTTGAGCCCTCATTACCTCTTAAGCTTTAAGGGAGCTATTGCCCTGTAGCCATGGCATCTGGGCACAGCGACTGTGTGTGCTGTTGCTCTGGCTCTGACCACTGCTTGCTTTGTTTTTGCCCAAATTTTAAACATAGATACTATCTTGAGACTTAAGAACTTGCAGAGGATGCGAGCTGGGCCCCCTGCCCTTGGAGAAAACTGCTTTCTGGGGATTATTTTTGGTGGAACCAGAGATTGAACACAGGCCCTTGCACTTGCCAGGGAAGTGCTTATTCCACTGAGCCATCTCCTCAGCCCCCAACTTTTTGCAATTTAAAGGAACTTTTATTGTTTCCAAAACTTTTAGAAAACAACTTGAACATTATCTATAAGTAAATAACCTATCCAGTTGTTTCCTGCTGACAATAGGGCCAGGCAATGCAGTATGAGTTCTAAAATGCATAATAAAGAGAAGCTGACTTTTTTTTTTTTTTTTTTTTTTTTTTGGCAGAACCAGGATTGAATTCAGGCTCTTGTGCTTGATAGGAAAGTGCTTATTCTGCTGAGCCATCTCCCCGGCCCCTTGACTTCTATTTTTAATAAGCTATTTACTTTTAATTTGAAAAGGTTTAGTAGTAGATATTGATAGGTTGTGGCCCTAATATGAATTCCTAAAATAATTTTGGCGATCATCTAACATGGCTGAAGCCCTTAAAATAACAGCTCATCTTCCCAGGACTGTCTCCCCACTTGTTCTCCAACTTAGACCAGAATACATTTTCCTTTCACCCTTTCCGCAACCTCAGGGCAGACCCCAATCAGCTCCCTCAGCTATATCTAAACATCCCCATCAAGCTGGACTCCTGGCAAAAGGCCCTGAAAGCCTCAGCCTCCCTTTGCTCTAATCCAGAAAATTTCTTATCTTCCCAAATTCTTTCCATGTCCTCAAAGAAAATGAAGCCTCTTTTCACTTTTTCCTTCTGCCTGTTTCTCTGCTGCACTGGTACCTGAAAAATCTATCAGATATCATATGTAATATTTCTCCTTCATAAGCACTACCAATAATTACCAAATGTACAAATACACCTTTTGGGGCTGGGGAGATGGCTCAGTGGAATAAGCTCTTCCCTGGCAAGTGCAAGGGCCTGAGTTTAATTCCACGGTCTACCAAAAAATAAAAATAAAAAAGGACTGTAAGGCAGCTGCCAGTAAATAAGCTTTGTATGGCTCTGAGCCAATAATCAGTACAGGCTTTAATATTTTCTTCCAATGATGCACCCTGTACCTTTAAAGGAGGCAGAGCCTTTTGACATTTGGTATTTACATTCTCAAAAGACAAAGTTTGTAACATAAATCCCTCAGATCTGGTGCCCTCACTATTTTGTATATAGCCTTCTTAATCAGGAGACAAAACCTACATTTGGCTCCTTATTAGCTTGGAGAACTTTACCAAATGATGTTTGAGCATCCCCTGGCCTTTTCACCTTTTTCCCATAACCTCAAGCAACAAATACAAGTTTCCACAATAGCCACATCATCATACTGATATAGGGGAAAAATGATCTTGGTGGATGACCTCCAAATGATATAGGGGAAAAATGAAACTCCAGACCTGAAAGGTACCTGGGACAAGTTCGCATTCTCTAAAACAGAAGGAATTTTAGGAACAAACAGAGGTTATGAGCAGAGTATATTTATTAGGGGAAAGAAAGCTCCAGTCCTAGAGAGGGAGAGGAGGGGGCAACCGAGTGGGTGGACCCTGGGTAGGATTGCTGTCTCCTCCATGGACTTTTATAGAATAAAACCGCGTGGTGAGGCAGGCCTAAGGTGGTGGACAACATGGGAACTCTCTTAGGTGGGCATAACATGGAACAAAACTATAGTCAACCAATGAGATTACAAGCACCATTGTTCAGGTAAAATTGATTATATCCAGTACCAAATGTGGAAGCAAGTCATGTAGCAAGCAGGCATGAGTATGAGATAGGGTCTCTTCCTGTTAGGGGCTGGGTTAGTGACTCATTTTGGCTCTTTCAAGGTGATTGATACCTATTTAGGATATCAATCCCTGATGCCCATCCCTAGGGAAGTATGTAGCTGTATTTCCTCTTGTCTTGAGGTCTGGCCCGTATGAGAGAATCGGTCTCTACCAAGTTGCAAAGTCTTCAATATTGTCTCCTTGAGGGTGTGGCCCTTTGTCTGACTACCTATGATATTTTTATCTAATTCAGCTGCCTACAACAATATTGCAAATGGGCTCTGATACCAAGCCAGGCACCTGACCCAGTTAGGTGATCTGATGAAGAATTAACTGGGAGATTTTGTCCCTGTTATCCCTCTCATGAATATCTGCTTCACCTTTCCACCAAGTTCTAAACTGCTTGGCTATAAAACTGTACAGCCCAGGGCCAGGGAGATGGCTCAGTGGAATAAGTGCTTCCCTGGCAAGCACAAGGGCCTGAGTTCAATCCCTGGTTCCAGAAAAAAAAAAAAAAAATCTTACCATATTGGGGGCCAGGGAGATGGCTCAGTGGAATAAACGCTTCCCTGGCCAGCTCAAGGGCCTGAGTTCAATCCCTGGTTCCGCAAAAAAATAAATAAATAAATAAAAACTGTACAGACCAAAACTTCCCAAATAGGAGGAATTAACCTCTGTTCATCTGAGGTTCATCTTATATTAATAAAATCACATAGATTGATTGCAAAGCATAGGCCATAACAGCCTGCTTCAAATCTTTAATTACTTTGAATGCCCGAGGTTGTTGTTCCCACTGTACATACCCAGCATTTGGAAACAGCATTTGGTGGGTGTTGTTAAACCACCACAGGAAAAATACCCAATGAGGGAGAATAAGCTTCAGGTTTTCCCTGTGACAGGTTCTGGCCCTAATATGAATTGCTGAAATCATTATGGTGGTCATCTACCATTTTTTTTTTTTTTGCAGAGCTGGGGATTGAACTCAGGCCCTTGCACTTGCCAGGGAAGTGCTTATTCCACTGAGCCATCTCTCCAGCTCTCATAGTGGTCATCTAATATGGCCAATACCCTTAAAACAAAAGCTCATCTTCCCTAGACCACCTCCCCCTTCTTCTCCACCTTAGCCCAGGACATAATTAACTTCCACCCTTCCCAGCACCTCATGGAAGACCGCTAATGAGCTCCCTCAGGTATACCTAAACATCTCCTCTGTCTTAGTTATGGTTTACTCATTGCTGGGACAAATACCCAACACTCAAAATGAAGGAAGAAAGGTTTATTTAGCTCACAGTTACTGGAGGGTTCAGTCCATATTCTGCTGGCTTCAAGGCAAATGGCAGCAGTTCATAGGCCAGAAAATAATGAAGAGCAGAGAAGGATAAACAGCTGGGGCATCCATCAAGCTTCTCTCTTCCTTGAAGATTGTATCTCCTCCAAAGTGGCCAGCTACAAGAATGAGGCTCCTTGGAAGACTGAGACATCTCCTCAGAAAAGGGGCAGGGCAGGATGCCTTCCTCAATTCCTGGGCCCTGCCCACTGGCGGACTGGGCCCCCATGCCAGAACTGCTGGAGCTGACTCAGCCAAGTTGACACAATGTGTCAACTAACACAGTCCAGTGGTTGTCAACTTGACAACTAGACATACACTTCTCTAAGCTAATTTCCAGCATGCTTAAACATTTTACAACTTGACAAGAACCATGACATGTTGCCCCTGGCCCTCCAAAGACTCAGGCATATCCCTTTATGCAAGACATTTTACTCCATCTGTAAGAGTTGCCAAAGTCCTAACAGTTTCAGCAACACTGAAAAGTCCAAATCCCAAACCTCTAAGGTCTAAGGCAAACTCTTAGCTGTGAACCCCTCAACAAAAGAAAAGTTAAACACTTTCAACATTCAAAGGCACAAGATAAGCATTGCCATTCCAAAAGGTATGCACAGCAGGATACAAACAGTTGGAACCAAAACAAGCCCAAAGTCCAAAAGCCCAAATGTTAAGCCCTATAGTTTCCTGTGGACCATTCAAAGCACCTTGTAATAAGTTGTGAGCTCCAAAAGCCTTATGTAACTGCACCCTTATGTCACTCCTGCTGGTAGCTCCTATGGCTTATTTCTCAGGCCTTCTCTGTTCCCTTTTTACAGCTTTTCTTAGACCATCTGCATTCTTGGCTTTTTCAAACTTCTGAGGTTTCCACAGAATAGGCTTCTCACTCATAGCTTCATACACTGCCCTCTCAGAGGCACACTGACTGGGCTCCTAAACCTTCTTCTGAAGTCTGGGTGGAAGCCTTCTTAACCTCAGAATGCCTGTGTGGAGGACCACATGAGAAGCTCTCCTTGAAAGAAGAGAGACTATCTCTGTTTTGACTGAGCCTGACCCTATTTCCTCATATTATTATACACAGAGCTGGCTAGGACTTCTGTTCATCCTTCAGTTGGCCTTAAGCAATGTGTATTGGTCTAGCTGAGGAAGGTGGCGTGCGAGTTTCCCTGGTAACCTATACCTGCTGCTCTTTAATGTGAGCCAGGTCTAGATAGGATGGGATGGAAGAGCCAATGCTCTGCGCCACCAGCTGGAATTGAGCCTTGAGATAGAGGCTATGACTTCCTGGGGCTTGAAAGATTACATTAAAGCTGAAGCATAAGACTTCCCCAAACAGTAGATACTATCTCTATGGCATAATAGTATAATACAGATCACTCTCTCTCTCTCTCTCTCTCTCTCTCTCTCTCTCTCTCTCTCTCTCTCTCTCTCTCTGCATATCCTCTCTGCACATGGCAGAGGTAAATTTAGGCATGCACCTAGCTCAGCTCACAGTAGTCACCTACTTCCCACAATTCTCAGTCAATCCTCCTCAAGCCACTCTTCCACTGAATAAAACCGGGTGAGGCCCTGGGTCACTCTCTGGGTTCCAGAAAGCCATCTTCGTGGCTGGACTTAGAGCCCCTCAACTCCCCTGTGATTGAAAATACAATTTAGTGTCCTTATTTTTGCCATGAGCTGCACTGAAAGTGATAGATTGGAATCAACTTGATGAGATTCCAGTAACATAACTTTGGGATTACACATATTGGCTTCTTGGACCAAGACAAGGATCTGGAATTGTCTCCTACACTCCTGCATCCTGCATGTGCCTACAACCAAAGCCATGTGGATGATGCCAAGGGTTGCTGCCAGCCGGAGCAGTAATCAGGCTTCCTTCTCAATTTACTGTAGAGATTAAGTGCCTGAACTGCTGGACACTCTGACCCTGATTCCGAGAAACAAATTCTCTGTGTTGGCACCACTCTGGAACCTGGTGTGGTTGCATCCTCCATTCTGGAACACGGGGCTCTGTGGCTTTTCCCTCAAAGCAAAGTCCCTCACCCTTGCAACTCTGGTGCTGCAAAGGGTGAGAACCTGCCACCTACTGTGATGTCCTCAGGACTTATTTTTTACTCTCCTGTTCCTTCTCAGCTATGGAGAGCCTCTCAGCTCTATCTTCACAGTCCACATTTCTTTTCTGGCCAAACTCACATTTTAAGTCATCCTTTTTGGGCTTTTTGCTCTTCATTCTTAACACAAATCTGGTGAAGAGCCTCCAATAGCAACCACACCACTTCTCTGAAATTTCTTTTTCAAGATTAACTAGGCCACTGTGCTTAAGCTAAGTCTCAGGCAAAGTCTCTGGACAGGAGCAAAATGCAGACAAACTTTTTGCCAAGATACAACACAAATCAGCCACAGTCCAACAACCAATGTTGTCCTTCTTCCCAGCAGAAACCTTTCCAGCCTGGTCTTTACAGTCAAGTTTCCTATCAGTGTTCCGGTCTGAGCTCTGACCAGAATGTCCCAAACAGAACAGCTGAAGCTGTTCCAATGTCACTTGTAAGTGCCCTCTCCAAACCTTACCTATCTCTTCCCATAAGCCATTCCCAAAAGCTTGTAATACACATTGCCAGGTGTAGCAATGCATAGCAACCATCCCACTCTTGGTACCAAATTTTGTCTTAGTTACTGTTTACTCATTGCTGGGACAGATACCTGACACTCAAAATGAAGGAAGGAAATGTTTATTTGACTCACAGTTACTGAAGGGTCCAGTCCATATTCCGCTGGCTTCAAGGCAAATGACAGCAGTTCATGGGGCTGAAAACAATGAAGAGCAGAGGAAGAGCGGCAGCTGTGGTGCCCATCAAGCCTCTCTCTTCCTTCTACGCTGGCTGCCAAGACCCGTGCTCCACAGTGAAGATCGTAGCTCCTCCAAAGTGGTGCAGCTGCAAAGATGAAGCTCCTTGGAAGACTGGGACTTCTCCAAAGAAGTGGGGCGTGGCGGCAGGAAGCTTTCCTCAATTCCTGGGCCCTGCCCACCTGCAGGAACTGCTGGAGCTGACTCAGCCAAGTTGACACAATGTATCAACTGGCATACCCTCCAAACTCCACCCCTGGCAAAAAGCCATAGAAGCCTCAGCCTCCCTTTGTTCCAATTGAGAGAATTTCTCATCCTTCCCCACATTCTCTCCATGTCCTCAAAGAAAATAAAGCCTGTTTTCCTTCTTCCTTCTGCCTATTTCTCTGCTATGCTGAGTACCTATAGTATTGGTGCCTTGGGACTTGGATAAATAGGTAGTGTGTGAAGCTCTTAGAAGCCAAACCTCCAGTTCTGAGCCCCTCTCTTCTAGATCCTACCCATTTGCTGCTGCTACCCTGCATCCAACACCAATTTACTTCACTCATTCCAAGTGAGCTGAGTACAGTGTGAGATTTCCGGTAGCTTTCTGGGGGAGCTGTTCCACCGCCCTCTGGTAAAAGGTGAAACCCTTGCATCCTGTCAAGGATGAGCAGCTCCCCTCACGATTCAGTAAAACCATAGGCCCGTATCCAGATTTCTCTCTCATCTAGCAGACAGGAGCTGACTGTGTTCATACCCATTAAAAGACGCCTAAGGCAACACAGTCCCTGACCCATGGACTCCCACCTGACTCCCGATAATGTGATGACTGGGTGGATCAGGAGGGGAAACTCCCTCAGTGTGCTTCATTATGGGGAGAAGGGAGGTGATGACTGCCTCCCCTACTTTGAGGTTTGTTTGACTCAGCCTTAATTAGACAAACATTCTCCACTGACTACAAGTCCAAATACACTGTCAGCATGACTATGGGAAATACTCATTCCCAATCTCAAAAAACAGTCCATTAGCATGCCTTGTCCACGATCTTGGCTTCCTAGGCCTCTTAGAGGTCGCAAAACCTAAATGATTAATCTTTTGCTGCCAGATAGTTTAGCTACAATACAAGCTTAATAGTAACACCCAGTGGACTATAAAAAAAAAAGATAATTTATCATGGTCTGCTCACCATATCACCTAGTGAGCACATCCCACATAAGATAATTCCAGCCCTAATGACTCCTCATATACAACAAATCCAGTTACTGTTCATAGAGGATCCTTCTATCACTATTTCCACCTATAGCCCTCTCAGTCTGGCCACCTTCTTCTATCCTCTGCTGAGACCCCCTAAATACAGTTGTGTCAAAGCCCTACAGATGACCTCACCTCCCTTTCCTCATATTGATATCAAAAACTAAACATCAATACTACTCCTCTTCAACAGCGTAATGATAAAATAACACTCAGGTCAGAGACCTCCTCTTGTTTCCCATCCTATGTCCTTTAATCATGATGACATGTACCCATAGCAGGCAGTTTTTTAAAACTTTTTCAAGTCTCTAATGCAAGCCTTCACTAATAAAGAACTTCTAGGCCTAGCTGAGAGAAACACCTGGTACTAACTTCTACATGGGCATGAACCGTCATCCCATCAACCCTTCTTGCCCTCAAGATGATGCTCTCAGTCAGCAGAAAACAGTCTAAGCAACACGACGCCACCTTTAATAACAACTGAAAGATGGGAATGATAGGTTCTGGCCCAAGTATGAATTTCTAAAATCATTATGATGGTCGTCTAATATGGTCAATGCCCTTAAAACAAAAGCCCATCTTCCCAAGACCACCTCCCCCTTCTCCAGCTTAGCCTAAAACATAATTTACTTTTGCCCTTCCCACCGCCTAGGGAAGACCCCCAATCAGCTCCCTCAGGTATATTTGGATATCCCCTTCAAACTCAACTCTTGGTAAAAGGCCATAAAAGCCTCAGCCTCCCATTGTTCCAATTGAGATAATTTCTCATCCTTCCCCACATTCTCTACATTCCTCAAAGAAAATAAAACCTTCTTTTCTGCCTGTTTCTCTGCTGCACCAAGTACCTATCACTCTGGGTCTCCCTTGCATGAGAGCCTGAGATGTCACACATCTATAAACTTTCATGGGGGCTTCCTTTTTCTCATCATATGGAGGAGCAGAAGGGTTAAAAGATAGGGTAGGAGTTGAATTTTTGTGAACTGAGATGGAGGAACTACAGAGGTAGAGACCTCAATTTTTTCAAGCAAACTCAGGCCCTTACACTTGCCAGGGAAACGCTTAGTCCACTGAGCCATCTCCCCAGCCCCTTTCAAGCAATTTAGAAAGCAATTGTGATAATTGCCTTACCTTGGCTTGCAGCTCATTCTTAATTCCCTTTTGTTCTACATCCGCCAGATCCACAGATGAGGAGATGGTTTGTGAAGTGTAGAGAACCGACATTCTTAGTATGCAGAGGAGCACCTTCATGCAGGGGCCCTTGAGTGGGTGCAACCTTATTATAATTATGTACCACAGAGGCCCCTTGCCCTATTTTTCTCCTTTTTTCTATGTTAGCATCCACATTTGAGAGTTATGAAGGTAGAGGTCTTAAAAAGTTCTCATGTTCATATTCATATTTGCACAGAAGCTGCTCTTGAAGTCTAGCAATGCCAGAATCTGAAAAAAAAATCAGCATCTGAAGCTGACCTTTTCAAATATTTCTTAGAGTCTTCTAAGTCTGATCACAATGATTCCAAAGCTAAGGAAATTAAAGTACCAAAAGACCATACATGAAAAGGAACTGGTTTCATATTTTGGTGAGTATGACACGGTATTCTCATGATTTATTTCCAGTCTTTTAAGTTTTTTGTTTTTTTTTTTTTTTTTTTTTTCGTTTGGTGAACCAGGGATTGAACTCAGGCTTTTGTGCTTGCTAAGGAAGCACTTATTCCACTGAGCCTCTCCCTGGCTCTCCAGTCTTTTAAGTATAAAGCAGGCTTTCCCTTAGGCTGAAACCAGTAACAATTCCTTCTTTATAAGTGAAAATAATTACTCAAAACTCTTTGATTTCACTTTTAGACCTGCTCCTTTGAGTAACATCTGAATATGATGGATATACTTGTTTCTGAATAAAGCAGTTTCCCATTTCTCTGAGCTTTTCCTCCTGGTTTTGCCTACTCTGGGTGTAATTTTCCCATGTATTAGGACCTCTCTTAATTCATCACTGGTTGTCTTCCGTCTTCTGTGCTGCAGGTTGAGCTCCGTTGTTATATGTTAGGGGTTGGTGCTGAAAGAAATGATGAGAAGACCTGATGAAAATAGCCTCAGAGGTTCTTACTGAGATTAGTCCCTCTTCAAATGAGCCCAGAGCCACTGAAGCATGTCACATTTATTGAGGACTAAAGGAAGGAATGTGCAGCTACTTTGGTGAACACAAACTGCTCTCTTTATTGACTTCAGGCATTTACCTAAGTTTACACAATGCTAGCCATTAACACCCTGAGCAAGGGATCAAAGAACTGACAGGACACCATCAGGAGAAGCTGTTATCTGCAGCCTTGAATCCCAGCTTGCTAGAATTTAAAAGTGACAGACAATAGTTCTTCTTGGGCTCTGTACACTGCTCCTTACTCTCTTGGTACATTAGGCTTTTGGCTCATATCTATATTTCTATAAAGAAAGATCTGGATCTCTCTGGGGCAGGGCAAACCCAGGGGAATGAACTTACAGATCCAGAGATATTTTTGGCTTCTATGATCTCTCTTGTTCTAATCTTATAAAGAAATAAGCTTTATTTTTTCTTCTTTGAAAAGTTACAACCTCTCTCTCTCTCTCTCTCTCTCTCTCTCTCTCTCTCTCTCTCTCTCTCTCTTTGTGGTACCAGGGATTGAATTTAAGACCCTGCGCTTGCCAGTGTTTATTCTACTGAGCTATCTCCCTGCCTGAAAAATTACATTTTCTTCCATTGACTCCTAGACATCCTTTTAATGTACTTAGATAAGCCAGCTTCATATGGTTCCAAATTCATGCATTTCTCAAGGATCTGGGTTAGTGCAATGAGATCAGGTCTTTAGAAAGAACCTGGCTCCGCATGTTACTATATTGCTCTTGTGACCTCCTCACCCCGATTCTGTCAATCTAAATATGTTAGACTATAATTTTTTTTAATTTTTATTTTATTGAAGTACAAATATTAATGAGATAGTTTTAAGATACCTTGACAAGATGGATTTGATAAATTAATACATTGCAAACTGTTTTCATAATGTTTTGGTATCATAGAAGGTTCATACATGATATTATACTTACAGACGTTATTATACCATATGTCTCTTATCAGTAAATAGAGTGTAGCTGTTTGCATATCTCATTTTTTATACCTGAATTATATCACAGATTCAATAATTAATACTTTCTACCTTGATATTTTCCTAGTGGTTGTCCATAGTACTAGAAGCTGACATAACATCCTGTCCAACCACCATTAGTGCAAATCTTGCCTCTCATAGAATTATGTAGAAGCACAGCGTTATCTATCCCAACTGTACTGTCTATACACACACATCATGATTTTTTCTTTCTACACCCTTTCCTTTGTCTACACCTGTCAAAGATGGGTACTCCATTGTCATTCAACTAGTTTAGGTGCCTGAACTCGATGACACAATCCAACACAGTCCAGCATTCCACAACAATAGTGAGTTATCCGAAGAAGTTGTCGACCATAGGCATTTACAGCTCAATTTAATATTATGACACCGCGATGTATACTTCATTTTTATACTTTTCTGCTGGATGGTTAAGACCTAGACAGAGCAAGACCTATATACCAACACATGTACTTTATGTTTCTTATGAGGTCAGTGAAGTCCCCTCAGGGTTTATCTTGTAATCCTGTACCTTATTCTGTAGATCCTTTGTCTGTGTCATCTATGTAGACTATAAATTTTACTGACATCACATAATGTAGAATCTGAATGACTTTACTGGTGATTAATTCAATTCTGATTTGGTATATAATTTGACAATTTATACACATGTACTTACATACGCAATATTTTTTTTTTAGTTGTTAACAAAGTTTTGTTTGTATTTTGAAAAATTTTCAGTAAAGTCAAAATTTAAATGTAACTAGGTTAAAATCTAATTATATCACTATATGTTATGGTTTCTGTCTAGTTGTCCCCCCAAAGCCTCATGTAAGCTATGGGGCAGATGCAGCAGGAAGAGCTTAGGGAAGGGGCCAAAGGACAGGACCAGGCCTGAGGGGCAGGGCCAGAGAGACACAACCCATTAAACTGACTATGCTGTGCTTTCTGAGAGGGGTGGAGAGGGTCATCCTGGACATGGCAGCACCCCAGCTTCTTTTCCAATGTCTTGAAGCTTCCAGCAATTGTGAGACAAATAAACCTTTCCTTCCCTCATTTTGAGTGTTGCATATTTATCCCAGCAATGAGAGAAGAGTAACTAATACAGAATTTGGTACCAGAAAAGTGGGGTCATTGCTGTGGCTATACCTGACGATGTGGATTATGAGCTTTTGGGAATGGCTTATTAGAAGAGATAGAAAAGGTTCTCAAATCTTTTCTTTGCCTAGGAGCGAAGCACTGGAACAGCTTTGGCTATTCTGTAGGGAAGATTCTGGTCAGAGCTCAGACCAGAAGACTGATAGAAAACCTGCCTGTAAGGACCAGAGGAGGTTTCTGCTGGGAAGAAGGACTGCATTGGTTACTGGACTCCAGACCATTTATGTTTTGGCTTGGCAGAAAGTTTGTCTAAATTTTGCCTATGTCCACAGACTTTGCCTGAGACTGAGATTAAGCATGACAGACTTAGTAATCTTTCAAGGAAAATCTCAAAGCAGCCAAATATTGGGGCAGTGGCATGGCATGGTTATTGTTTGGGGATTTTAGTCAGATTTATGATGAGAGTGAAGAGCAAAGTGCCTCACAGAATGATCTAAAATGCTGTGAATTGGGCCAGAAAGAAAGCTCCGATAAAACTGTGGAGTACAAAGATAGAGCTGAGAGGATCTCCATTGCTGAGAAGGAAGAGGAGAGTAGGAAAGATGTCCTGAGGTTAGGAGATAGCAGTTTCTTGCCCTTTGTAGCCTCAGAATTACAAGGGTGAGAAACTTTGCTTTGAGGAGAAAGCTTCAGAGCCCCATGTTCCAGAGTGGAGGCAGCGGCTTCACCAGATTACAGAATGGCATTGGCATAGAGAATTTGTTTCTTGGAATCAGGGTCAGAGTGCTCAGTGATGCAGGCACTCAACCCCTATAGCCAAGAGAAAGGAAAGCCTGGCTACTGCTCCTGCTGGCAGCAGCTTTTGGCATCATCCAAGTGGTGTTGCTTTGGGGCACATGCAGAATGCAGGAGTTCTGTGGTTAAAAAGACTTTCACCTCAATTTCAGAAGAAGGCCTGGTAGGCCATGCAGTGTGTCCCTGTAAGGGCAATTTGTAAAGCTGTGATTGAGAAGTCTATTCAGTGGAAACCTCAGGAGTCTGAAAAAGCCAGGAATGTGGATGATCTAAGGAAAGCTGCAAAAAGGGAGCTAAGCAGGACTGAGAGAAAAGCTGTGGGAGCTACCAGCAAAAGTTCCATAAGGGCAGAACCACTTGGAGCTCACAATTTGCCACAGATTGCTTTGGATATTCCACATGGAACTATAGGACTTAATATTTGCCCTGCTGGATTTTGGACTTGTTTTTGTCCCAATGGTTTGTATCCTTCTGTTTTATAACTTTTGGAATGGCAATGCCTTTGAATGTTGGGTGTATTTAACTTTTTATTTGTACAGTTGCTCACAGTTGAGAGTTTGCCTTGGATACTGGCAGAGACTTGGGATTTGGACTTTTCAACAATGCTTAAACTGTTGGGACTTTGGCAACTCTTAGAGATGGACTAAAATACCTTTTGGAAAAAGGGATGCGCATGAGATTTTGGGGGTCCAGGGGCAGAATGTTATGGTTTGTGTCTAGCTGTCCCCCAAAGCCTCATGTAAGTTATGGAACAGATGCAGCTGGAGGAGTAACAGGTAGCTTGGAGGTTGGGCCAGAGGACCAGGACGGGGCCTGAGGAGTGGGGCCTGAGAGGCACGAACCGTTAATCAGGCTAGCCTGGGGCCGGGGAGATGGCTCAATGGAATAAATACTTCCCTGGAAAGCACAAGGGCCTGAGTTCAATCCCTGGTTCCACAAAATAAATAAATAAATACATAAATAACAATAATAAAATAAAAAATAAACTGGCTAGCCTGTGCTTTCTCAGAGATTTGGAGAGGGTCATCCTGGACACTGCAGCACCTCAGCCTCTCCTCCAGAGTCTTGAAACCTCCAGTAACTGTGAACTACATAAACCTTTCCTTCCCTCATTTTGAGTGTTGGGTCACTATGAAAACAATATATTATTATGTTGTATGCATCATAATATTTTTAGGAGACCTGTCCTTGATAGTTGACTGAATCTTGGTGTTGAGGACAGTTTTGTAGCTTCATGCTAGCTCATGCATATTAGTTTCTAATACTAATGCTTAAGTTCTGCCTTCTGGGCAACATTAACTTGCCACCAAACAAAAGGAGATTTATCGGCTTCACTCCTTTGTTGAGATGGTGGCTTTCACACAGAAGCATCTGTCCCTTAGCTCAAATAGTTCCTCATTTTGCTTACTGCATTGGTGCTGAGTTGCCTTATAAAATAATAAAAGAAGAAAGAACTTCAATGTGTCTGAAAAAATTTACAGGATTATCAAGATCTATTTCCTTTTATCACAAAAACCAAAATCAGAGGGGTTAGACTCATCTAAATCACTGTGGTTTTAATGGATGAAATAGGACTAACGCCTGGCACTGAGACACTTGGGCATTCCTCTCAGGCCTTTTCTCACTTCTCCGTTATGAGGACTCTCTGCTTTTCTGTCGGTTTGGATGCTTACAAAGTATCTCTTGTATATATTTCAGGTTTCTCCTTTTGAACTAGTTCCCTCCTCTCAGTAAAGTACTTTGTAAGGTTACCTACCAAAGCTGGAAATGACTGCACTATACCCCCCTTTCTCTTTTCTTTGCCTCTGCCCTACTTGTTGGCATCACTTCTGATATAAATGTACTTGGGGACTCTGTTTGTAAACAATACTTATTTGAGTTCCAAGATGGAGTGCATTAAACATTAATTGTGATAACCATGTTTATTATTGCACTGAATTCTACTCTGTTTTAGTCTTTTTGAAAATAATTATTTTTATTTAGTTTTCTTTAACTACAAGAGCACAAATACACTTTTATGTTCCATTAGTTTAAATTCTTGAGGGGGATAGCATTACACGGATTCAGTGTCTCATCACCTTAGCAGGAAGGTTGCTTTGGAACTTGGCATGAACCATGCCTCTGTTTCCATGGGCTGGAGTTACTTTTCTGTAGCTTTTTTTTTTTTTTTTCAGAACCAGGGATTGAACTCAGGCCCTTGCACTTGCCAGGGAAGCACTTATTCCACTGAGCCATCTCCCCAGTCCCTTTCTCCAGATCACTCTTGTGTTGTTTGGTTTACCACCTGGAGTCACTGTGTTGTTTTTTGCTTTGTACACATGAGCACATCTCCTACCCAAGTACAAGTCAGTTTCATCCCAGGCATAAACATCTTCAGTTTTAAGAAGAGTTATGTGTTCCCTCTGGTTCTAGAGACCCTGCTTATAGCCAGAAAAAATGGCCTTGCATCACAGTCTTCCAGACATATTTGACTTTTAGAAGTCCTGTTCCCAGAAGGCCCCACTTATTTTCCCCCAACTCCCATACCAGGTCAGCAGGAGACATGTAAGTAGTTGAGAGATGACTTTCCATGGCTCTGAGTTATGATCAAATGCCTTCCCCTAGAACAGTGGGGCAAACAGGAGAGACTTGGTCTGGCTAAGCACAGGATTGTGGCTGGAGTTTGGTGCATGCTAAAAAGTAGGTTTGGCATTGCCTTTACAAATTAAAGATGCCAGTGGTAGTAGCACACATGTTTAATTCCAGCAGTTGGGATGCTGAGGCAGGAGGATTGCCAGGAGTTCAAAGCCAGCCTAGGCTACATAGAGAGACCCTCTGTCAGAAAACAAAACAAAGAAATCAGAGATCATAGAGAATTTCTAAGATGGAAATCCAGCAAGGTGGTAGTCACTTGTAATCCCAGCATTCAGGTTGCTGAGGTAGGAGGATCACTATGAATTCAAGATCAGCCTGCAATACTGAGGGAGACTGTCTGCCTCAACTTTGGAGTCTTCTGAAGAAAACCTGCTACCCTGTGCCAAAAAAGTCTCCTTAGTTTTGGGGCCCACGATGACTCCTTCCTTGAGGCTAGCCAAAACACAGGAAACAGAGGAAATTCTTTTATTTATTTATGTTTTTTACAAAGCACAGATATAGTCAATATAGTAGATGCCAACAGAGATGAATATAGCCTGAAACTAGGGGTCAGTGAAGACACCTTTGCACTGATGCTTAATTCTTACAATCTTGAAGAAGAGGGCAGGAAAGACATTGGTCTGTCTAATGCTAACCACCTCATTCCTTTACAGGGAAATCAAGAGTCTTATACACTTGGGGCCATCAACTAACAGGTTCTCAGCAGGGCTTTGGAAGCACTTCCTCAAATGGGCAACCAAGAATTCTAGGAGAATCCTCTTCTAAGAATAAAAAACACAACTCTGTAGATGGGGCCAAAAGAAAGCCAAAGATGGAGAGGATGAGCAACTCTCCAACATTATTTACCTCTTGGTCTCAAAGCTTGTGTCCTAGAGGGCTTGGTAGCTGGTGAAATAAAAGTCTAAATACCTCCAGAATTCTTCAAGTTTTGTTTTGGTTTGGTTTGGTTTTTTTAGTCTTTGATATTTTTCTGAGGACTAAGTGGCCACACAGACCTCAGCTGTGAATGAACTCTACAAGAAAGAACAGTTTTCTGGTGTCTAAATAGTTCTTTTCAAGTTTTGAGAAACAGTCCATTGTCTAGTTTTGAGGTAAGGTGAAACAAAAGATAGAAAGGAGACAAGTGTGGTGGACTGACAACTGGATGGCAGCTTGTAACATGCAGCAGAACTGAATTAGTGTGGTGCTGGACATGGAAGGCCCACCTGAGGATCATTGCTAACAAAAAAGGAGGACTGGGAAGGATGGAGAAAAACAGCTTTGCTTCTACCAATATATATATTTGGCTCTTAATCTCCTTTGCTCCTAAAATTCATTCTTTGGTTTTACAAAACAGGAACTTGGCTCAGATGTCTTTCAGGTTGATAGTTTCATTCCCCTGTATCATAACCACTGGCCTGTGCTGTGATAAAAGGTAAGGTAGACCACTGTGTTCCTTGAAGCAGTCCCATGACATCTGGAATCTGTCTTCCTTAGGGGATACAAATAACGTGGACAATTATGTTCTTGTCAACAGTGTCCTGTGACATCCTGGACACTGTCTTCTTCAAGGCCAAGTTGTAAAACTATCACTGAGTAAATAACTGCCTTTGTCTCTAACTTGAAAAAAGCACTTGGAATTGTGTGGGAGTTTTGGAATTTCAGTGGTTGCCATAGACTTAGTAACCTTGTCAACCAGGCATGCTGTGGCAGACACAATACATATGCACTTGGGCTATCCACATGACACAGTCTTAATTGCACATAGAATAAACTGCAGGTTAGCTCATAGGTTTGAGAAAGGACCTGACTTTCAGCTGCCAAAAGGGTAAATGACTTACGTAAATCAATAATTCCTAACACAGGAGTAAAGACAGCCACCCACTCTAATGCAAGAGTTAAAAATTAGTTAATAGGCTCATGTTTAGGCTCATCGATAGGATTAACTGTGAACCCAAAGCTTTGAATCTAAAGGTTGGAAAATGTAGCCATCCTTAGCCGTCTTTGGTTTGAGGTAGTTCTAGGGCTTATTTTTTGAGGAAATGTCTTTTTTTCTTTTTGGTGGAACCAGGGATTAAACTCAGGCCCTTGTGCTTGCCATGGAAGTTCTTATTCCACTGAGCCATCTTCCCAGTCCCCAAACTCACTTTTTTTGAATAAATACTTATTTTTATTTTAAAGAGGACAGAAACAAATAACAAGTACAAAGACAAAAATAAAGCAATATGGAATGTAAAATGCTACAGAATTTCAAAGCAAGAATAGGAAATTAACTATGGTTGTTACACAACATATTGTTATCTTCAAAGCTGTTGCTTAGATTACCATTGTAAAAGATATTGTCAATAATGTCAAAAAACAAGCAACAGACTGGAAGGAGATACTTTCAAATTCATTAGCAAAAGAACAAAAGAAAACAAAACAAAACCGTTCTCAAAGTGTACAAAAATACTTCCAAAACTCAGAAGCAAATTAAATGTTAAAACGGCTTAAATTTAAAAATAGTAAAAGTGTCTAAACAAACACCTTGCCAAAGATGTACAGCTCATAATTAGGCAAGTGAAAAGAAGTTCAATATGTATTAGGAGATAATTGCAACTTAAAATAGTGGGATGCAACTACATGCCTACTAAAACAGCCCAAATCCAAACACTGCCAACATCAAATGTAGGTGAGGATAAGGAGCACCAGAAAACCTCAATTGCTTCTCATAAAGAGGAATGAAACTCCCAACTTGAAAGGTACCTAGATGACTGTGTGTTCTCTAAAACCAAAGAATGAATTTTAGGAAAAAACAGAGGTTATGAGCAGAACATTTACTGGGGGGAAAGAAGGCTTCTGTCTAAGAGAGGGACAGAAGGGAGGCCTGAGTGGACTGTCCCTGGGAAGCTGTCTCTTTCAGGCACTTTCATAGAATAAAACTGTGCCGTGAGGCAGGTTTAACCTGGAGAACATGGGAACCTGCTTAGGTGGGCATGAAGTGGGACAAAACTATGGTCAACCAATGAGATTGCAAGTACCATTGCTCAGATAAAATTGATTAAGTCCAGGGCCAAATAAGGAAGCAAGTCACATAGCAAGTGGGCACAAATATAGCATAGGAGTTTATCCAGTAGCCAGTTGGTAGCAGTTAGATTAGTTAGATTAGTGACTCTTATTGGCTTCCTCAAGATGACAGTCAATCTCAGATGCTTACCTTGAGGGAGGTAGACATTTGTTTGATCTTTGGTCTCTAGCTCTGGCCCACAGCATGAGTATCCATGTCTCTCATGGTTGCAACATGCATTATTTTCTGTGCTGTCTACTTGAAGGCTTGGCCCTGTCTCCCTGCCTATAATATTTCTATCCAACTTAGCTGTCTGCAATACTTCTATCAGAAAAGGAAAATGGCATAGCCTCTTCAGATGACAGTGGTTGGCAGTTTTTTACAAAGCCAAGCATATTCTTAACATTTGACCTAGAAAAAGCCCTCTTTGATGTCTACCCAAATTGAAAAGTTATGTCTGCACAACGCTCTGCACACTGATGTTTATCTTATTAAAACTTGCAAGAAATCCAGATGTCTTTTGGTAGATGAATGGATAAAGAAATAAACTGTAATATATACATTCAGTTGATATTATTCAGTACTAAAAAAGAGAAATTTCAATGTATAAGTACAAAGTATATGATTACAATCATATGACATTATGTAAAATGCAAACTACAGATATAGTAAAAAGATCAGAGATTGTCAAAGATTTGGGGGCACGCAGGGGACAACAGGCAGAGCATAGAGAATATTTAGGGCAATGAAGACCAAGATGAGATGCATTCAAGCATGGGTTTTGTATTATACACTGCTGTCCTCAGTGTAGCTGCTCAGATCAAAGATATAACATAAAGAGTTAGTCAAATTGAAAATCCTAAACACTAACTGCTATTTTCAAAACATATGATGGAAATAATGAATTCAATCATCTCAGCCATCCTGTGTATGTACGTGCATGTTTTTATCTCCTTCCTTTTTCCTATCTTTTCTCCTTTATCTCATCTTTGGTGTATAATCCTTAAGTTTAGTTCATTTCTATTTTATTATGTTTATTATACCTTTCAGGTTTCATTTATTCCTTCAGGTTCTTTACACTAGGGAGACAATCCAATGTTTACATACGTGGATCTGATTTATTTCACTTATGAGTACAACCTCTATTTGTCTTTCTTTATAGCACTCCATTGTATAGAGATACCACATCTTTTTTATTCATTCCTTAAATGATGGGCATTTTGGTTGTTTCCAAGATTTGGCTATGACAAATTGAGCTGCTATAAACATGGGCTCATATATATGACTATGGTAAGATGTTTTCACTTCTTTTGGGAAAACACTGAGAAGGGGAATACATGGATTGAACGGCATTTCCAGTCCTACTTATTTAAGAAGTTTTCACCCTGATTTGCATAGTGATTGTACAGGTCTACATCCCAACAGCAGTGGAAAAGGGTTCCTTTCTCCCCTCAGCATCTTGAACTCACTTTTGAGCCATGTTTTGCCCCAGAGACCCTCACAGATCTTTCTGCCTCAGCATCCTGAATGTTGGAATTGCAGGTATGTGCCACCATATAAGGCTTTTTTTTTTTTTTTAGTTTCAAAATGATCTTAATGATGATGATGATGATGATGAAAGAGATTGGGTGTGGTGGCATGTGCCTGTAATCCCAGCTCTTGGGAGGCTGTGAACAGGCAGATCACTATGAGTTCGATGTAGTAGTGAGACCCTGTATACCCTGTAGACCCTTCCCTAAAAATAAAAAAAAGATCTTAATATTTTAAAAATTAATATGTACATTACAGGAAACATGAACACAAAAAGCTTAATACACTGAAGAGAACTATGAGTTGGCAAACATGAAAGAACTTTCCTGTCTACCCCTGGAAGCTACACCTACCTGTGACTTGCAAGATAAAGCCCTCAATGTTATTAAACTGATGAGGAAGTTTTTGGTTGGTGCAGGACGCAGGCAGGGTGATCACTTCATGAACAGGGTGAACTGGTATCAGTAAAGACTCTGGGCTTCTGCCTTCAAAGCCAAAACTTCTGCTTCAGCAGCACTAGCTGAAGAGTTAGTGTAGTCCTCACTCTGCTTGATATTCATGGTGAGCTAGCAGAGGCCTAATGTCCATATTTTTAGCTATTTTAATCCTAGTCAGGAATCTAAATTTTCAATGTCAAAATCTGGACCCATAGCAAAATTACTTCCTTTATCCTTATGCTCTATAAAACTGGGTTTGTACAAGTGTGGTTTCTTCTATGCTGCACTGTGTGTCTGCCTCACCACAAGCTACTTGGGGGCCAAGACTGTGATTCTTCCACATTAATATATGAGGTGATGAAGACAGCTATAAGAATACAGAGCACAGTCTATAAATGCTTGGTCTATAAATAAAATTAAATTACCATTTTATATCAGGAAATATATAAGCACTGGGAGCACAATGATGGCTGAGTAGAAAGTAGAACAAATGGGAGCAGATTCATAGTTTTGAGGATCTAAATTGGAGTATTTGGCATGACACCAGAGTTTACAAAATAATCTCTATTTTTACAGTTTTATCAGTTAGCATGGAGTAGGGACAACCACCAGGTCAAGACTAGAATGCAGAGAACCTAAATTCAACAACTGGTGGAATAGAGAACAATAAAAAAAAAATAACTAAGAGATACTTAACAAACCGCTTTAACCTTCTGCAGAACTTTGAACAGCAAGAGATATAAAGGCTCAAATTCCCAGTGTGATCAGATAGAGAATTTTCATGTGAAGAGAAACCAGGAATGTTAAGAAAACATTTTTCTGAGTCTTACAGGTTTTTCTGAGAGGACTAGGTAACCATACAGACTCCATGCCAGGAACAGAACCCGTCCCAGGTAGCAATTTTCTATAATCCAACAATTTTTTTAAAGTTTTGTGGAAAATATGACTGTTCTTGCCACTGAAATGGTCTTAGAAAATTTGTTGATCTTGGGATTTTTGGTGCTGCAGTAAAGAGATAGGAAAGACAAAAGAAGCCTTCCTTGACTACAAATACATAGAGAGAATGGGGGGGCAGCCTCTGGCCTGAGAAAATGGGAGACTGAGACTTTAGGGACCTTTGCCAAGGCAAAGTTTGAGGGGCAGTTTAGTGACACCTGATTGGGGCCTGCCCTGTAGCATGGGTAAGGTGAAAGGTGAAAGGAAATAGTATGCAGGAAGGGTTGGAGACAAGGAGGAAGTGGCCTTTGGGAAGACAAGCTGCTGTTTCAGGGCTTTCAGCTGGTTAGATGACCAGCACAATAACTCAGCAATTCATAGTAAGGCCAGAACCTATCAACTGACACTACTCTCAAATGACTGAATTTATCTTGATAGTACTAATTTTCTCCAAGAGGTCTCTGTTTTGTTATAATGTTTTAATTCTGCTGATCTTTGGTGAAACATTTGCCTAGTTTCTAAACTGAGCCTGTATATTAGATTCTGAGATATGTTTTCTTTTTCATGTATTTAGTATAAGGTCTACACAGTCTACAGGGTCTCATTACACAGCTCAAACTTGTAATGATTCTTCTTGCTCTTCAACCTCCCAAGCCCTGGAAATACAGGTGCACACCACCATGCCCAGTCTTAATTGCTGTCTCAGCATACCCCAGGGGTGGGGCTGGCATGGTAGTGTAGGGATTGAACCCTTGGCCCTTGTCTTTGCCTAAGTAGGCACTTCAATCCTCTGAGCTATCTGACCTGCCTTGTTTATTATTTTTGAAAGTTGTTGATAATTTTTATTTTGCAAAATTGGCAAACTGAGTGGACCACAGTGGATGTAAAGCTAGATAGCACCAGGACCTGTCTTTCTTAGCCCCTTTCCATGTCCAACTGCTGGAGTGAGGTTGACTATAATTGGAAGCCATGGAGCAGAGACACTTTGAGTTTCCTGAAATAATTATGTTCCCCTCACTCAAGATCTCCATATCATCTTCCTCTGCTTTCTTTCCTTCCTAGGACTTCAAAAACGACTGCTAACTTCAGCATCATTTCTCAGCAAAACAGATGTGTGGAGCTTCTTGACTTCACTCTCCTCAAGAAGCAATTCAGGGGCTGGAGAGATGGCTCAGTGGAACAAGTGCTTCCCTGGCAAGTGCAAGGGCCTGAGTTCAATCCCCGCTTCCACAAAAAAATAAAATAAAATAAAAATTTTTAAAAAAGAAGCAATTCAAAGATGCCACTCAAATAGACCCTTGGGAGGTATCCAGCCACCCCTGGGAACACTGTGGGTGCCAGAACCCACAATCACTTCTCTACATCAGGCAAACATCAGCCAGATCAGAAGTGAAAGAGTGGTGGGTACAAGTAAGTGCAAAGAACCCATGGGCAGCAGAAAAGGGAGCCTCAAATTGAGAAAAGCCAGAGTCTGTCTTTGTAATAAAATAGAACCCAGTTATGGTGCAGGGTACAACCAGAAGAAAATAGGTTCTATCATCCATAATGCTGGATGTTATGAGAAAAATCAGTGATTTAGAATTAGTCTCAGAGTTTGTTCAAAATAAACATAATATCCATTTGAACACTGGGACGAATGTATTTTATTTTTCAATTTTTTTGTGTGTGAAAAACATCCAGAAGGGTCTAGGGAGAGATAGCTCAGTAGAATAAGTACTTGCCTGGTAAGTGCAGCGTGCTGAGTTCAATCCCCAGTACCAGAAAGAAAAAAAAAAAAAAAAAAAGAAAGAAAGAAAGTAAAGTAAAACATCCAGGATTTAAATGAGACACTGCAGGCACCTAAATTAGTTGAATGACAATGGAATGCCCATCTTTGACAGGTGTAGACAAAGGAAGTGGTATAGAAATTAAGAATCATGATGTATGTTTATGGACAGTACAGTTGGGATAGATAATGCCGTGCTTCTACATAATTCTATGAGAGGCAAGATTTGCACTAATGGTGGTTAGACAGGATATTATGTTGGCTTCTAGTACTATGGACAACCACTAGGAAAATAACAAGGTAGAAAGTATTACCTATTGAATCTTTGATGTAATTCAGGTATAAAAAATAAGATACACAAACAGCTACACTCTCTTAATTTACTGATAAGAGATATACGGTATAATAATATCTGTAAGTATAATATCATGTATGCACCCTCTATGATACCAAAACATTGTGAAAACAGTTTGCAATGTATTAATTTATCAAATCCATCTTGTCAAGGTATCTTAAAACTGTCTCATTGATTTTTTTTTTTTTTTTTTTTTTTTTTTTGTGGTGGAACCAGGGATTGAACTCAGGCCCTTGCACTTGCCAGGGAAGTGCTTATTCTACTGAGCTATCTCCCTGGCTTGTCTCATTGATATTTGTACTTCAATAAAATAAAAAAATAAGAAAAAGTAAATGAGACTCTGAGATTTGGTGGCATGGAGTTATCATTTAAAGGGAGGAAGGCTTCTCTCCAACTAGTAGGAATGCAGTGCACTCAGAGTCACATGAAGGGATATCTCATCACTTGGAAAATCTCTCTGGAAAAGACATGTCTTTCTTGAAGGGAAAACTATATGCTGGAAAGCAGCGGATAGGAGTTATTCTTATAATCTCAGGCCTCAGGAGGAATGCTAGGAGTTTGAGGCCTCAACAGAGTGAAACAAAACAAAGTAAAATTAGTAGAATAATGCTTTTTATATATTTGTTTTTGCTAAAACTCACATGAAGTGTCTTAGGGAAGAAATAGACACAGCCCCTCTTGGCTAGTGCACATTGTGCATATGCACTGGATCAGGGAAAAGAAGGAAATAGGGAGTTCTGTGTTACTGTACTTCTGTGGAAGCCACTTACCACTGTCCCTCAGGTCTGTGGATTCTGTTTTACTTTGCTGTATACATAGAATACATAAAGGAAAAATGACTCCAATGTCTGGTCTCCCTAGATGTTAAAAGCGTTGCCTGTTTTGATAAATGTAAGACATTTTATACATTTTGTGATGAAATTCCTAGGAAAGGTTCACCTCTGAAAATTTGAGCATTTTAGTCCACTAGGTTAGTAGGGAAAGGAAGAGAAGAGTTTTAGGCTAAAATGCTCATATTTTCAAAAACACTTTCAACTGTTGTTACAAGTGCAGTTTAATCAAAACTGTTTTGCAGATGTAACAAATTGAATTCTTACTTGAAACAGCCAGTTTTATCTGACTGTTTTGAAGTGCCCAATGCATATTATTTTATTTATCATTTATTTATTTTGCATATTTAATATAGGGTCTCACTATGTAGATCAGACTCGTAGTGATCCTCCTGTTTTCAGCCTCCCCAGCACTGAGGGATTAAAGGGAAGAACCAC
The DNA here is from genome assembly GCA_004027165.1 of Ctenomys sociabilis. Lineage (NCBI taxonomy): Eukaryota > Metazoa > Chordata > Mammalia > Rodentia > Ctenomyidae > Ctenomys > Ctenomys sociabilis. The sequence continues at coordinate 44,386 of PVKA01003665.1, read as the reverse complement.
CAAGCCCAGTCTCAATTGCCATCTCAGCACACCCCAAGGGTGGGGTCAGCACGACACGCTAGGGATCGAACCCCAGCCCCTGCATCTTCCTAAACTGGTGCTTTAATCTGCTGAGCTATCTGGACAGTCCCCAAAATATGTTAAAAGTAGAAGCAGTAAATTATCACTTCATAAATGTCTTTTTGCTAAAATTCACATGAATTTTTGGGAATGGAATGGTTAAACCACTTTGCACAACGCAGTACTATCTATAGTTGTTCAGTTGTTCAGAGGATGTAGGAGGGAAGCAGCTGAAAAAAGTAGTATGTTAGTACATTTGTACTTTGATATTTTCAGACATCATTTTTATATGTGCTTTGTTTTGCTGTATTATGCACACAACGGACAAAGAAGTCCAAAATTTATGACATCTTTCCCCTAAATCTTAAAGATGTTATCAGTGTATGAAAAGTAATTAGTAAAATTCACACATTATGTTCCCTTTGTGTTGAAATACACAGAGAAGCTTGTCTTCTGTAAATGAATTTTTTTTGAGATAGCATCTCACTGTAGTTAGGGGTGGCTTGAACTCACTATGTGGCCCAAACCAACCTTAGCATTCCCAGAGATCCTCCTTGCTCAGTTTCTCAAATCCTGGCACTGCCAGCATACCCAATCTGTAAAAAAATTTGTATTTCACTATCTATAACATTACCTGTACCTATACTTATCCCCTGAGTTGAAAGCAGAGAGAAGGAAGTGATGAGAAAATGGCTCAAGGGCAAAATGGTCATAGTTGAAAGATACCATAGAGCACAACCAAGATTTTATGTGCAATTTTATTTATCAGTGTGTATGATGGTAGACAAGTTCTTATATGAAAAATTTAGGTATGTAAAAGTGTTTATAAGGAATTTAACAATGGTTGCTGTATTGCATGATGCTATCTTCAAATTAGTTGTTGAGACTAACAAATATAAATGTGTAAGATTGATTTAAATGAAAAACAAAAGAAACAATAACAAAAAGTAGGAAATTCACATGAAAAAATAAGAAAAATAAAGACAAAATAAAAAGCATTAAGTGGTCCTTTCAAAAGATTAACAGAGGGTTGATCAGACAGCTCAGCAAACTAAAATGCCAGCTTAGCAGGTGCAAGGACAGTGGTTTGATCCCCATGCCTTGCTGGTCCCGCCCCCCAGATGCACTGAGATGGAAAAGACTGAGCCTGGATGTGGTGGTGCATGCCTGTAATCCTAGCACTTGGGAGGCTGCAAATAGCAGAATCACTGTGAATTGTACCTGTGCAGCAAGATCCTGAACTAAAAAAAATACATAAATAAATAAACAAACAAAAAAACCCAAAATTACAAAAAAGACCAACAAATGAAATTTTTTCATTTGTCCATTTCCATATCCCAGTTTTTCCTTCACAATGAACAAATTCTTTCTCTTTCACAATATCTATTGTACCTTTCAGATATTAATGACTATTTCAGGTTCTCACATGAGAGAGATAATATGAAGTTTGCACTTGTGGATCTGATTTGTTTCACTTACCAATATAGTAGCTAGTTCCACCCATTTATCTATAAAACCTCAAATTTATCTTTCTTTATAACTGGATAATACTCCATTGTGTAAAAATACCATATCTGTTTTTTAATCCATTCCTCAGTTGATGGGTATTTGAGTCATTTCCAAGATTTGGCTATGACAAATTGTGCTGCTATAAACATGGGTACACATATATCACTGTGTATGATGATTTCAGTTCTTTTGGAAAAATATCTAGGAGGAGAATAGATGACTTGAATAGGACCTCTAATGTTAGCTTGTGGGGGAACCTCCAAACTGATTTCCGTAAACTGAGTGCCAGCCTGCACTCCCACTTACAGGAGAGAAGGGTTCCTTTTCCACCACAACCTGCCTAGTATTTGTTATTTGCTGACTTCTTGATGACAGCCATTTTTCTCATGTAAGATGGCATCTTGGTGTGGTTTTAATTTGCATTGCTTGAATAGCCAATGATGTAGAACATTTTTTCATATATTTATTTGCCATTTATATCTCTTCATTTGTGAAGTATATACTCACTTCAGATGCCAATATTTTGGATTGGATCACTGAATTTTGGAGGCCCAATTTTCTAAATTCTTTGTATGTTCTAGTTAGGAGTCCTTTATCTGAAGGATAGTCCAACATAATTTTTCTCCAAATCATGGGTTTTCTTTTTTTTTTTTTTTTTTTTTGTCTTTTTGAGACAGGGTCTCACTGTGCAGTTCAGGCTGGCCCTAAACTCACTTTGTAGCTCAGGCGGGTCTTGAACTCACAACAATCCTCCTGCCTCAGCCTCCCTAGTGCTGGGATTACAGGCATGCGCCACCACACCCGGCAGGGGTTTTCTTTTTCTTCTTTTCTAATAAAAGAAGCAAGTACAAAACCTTTATCTCTTGAAAGTAAATAGTGCTATAGATGCAAAACAAAGCAAACAAAAAAGCCAACAACTCCCCCAAATACTACATTCAGAACTGACATATTGACACATTAATCTTGATTTTCATTAGAATGTTTTGTTTTCCACACTAATAAATGAAAACCAAGACCCACATTTTACGTATATATACATGTAAGTTATTGAGCTTCATCTTATGGACAAGAATGTCAAGTTAGTTTCTCTTCATAAAAAGGAATTACTATTTGAGGACCTTTCATGTTTGCCTCTTTTGCCAGCACCAAGTCAGCCTCATCTGAGTCTTTCCATTTCATGAGAAGCATCAATTCTCCATTACTGTCTGTGGTACCCTTTATTCATTCAGGATCAACACCTCTACCAAGACCTCTAGGTTTGTCAGCAGCATCTCTTTTTTACTTTGACTTGCTGTCATCAGATTCACTGTCAGATAAATATTTTCTTTTTCTACTATCTTTTTCTTTTTTTTTATTTTGGCAGAACCGGGGATTGAACTCAGACCCTTGCACTTGCCAGGGAAGTGCTTATTCCACTGAGCCATCTCCCCGGCCCTGTACCAGATTTTTGCAAATTAAGAAAAGCTTCAATTAACTCTGGAAAATCTAAATTTTCTTCAGGTTCCCATGTATTGTCAGCATCTGTAAATCCCTTCCACTTCAGAAAGTACTTCACTTTCCCGTGCACTAAACGTTGGCCCAGTACTTTTTCTACCACAAACTCTTCAGGTTCTGCTCCCTCAATTTTTTTTTTAGTTTCCCATTTTATTTCTTTCCCATTCTTTGCAATGTACTCTTCACATTTTACTGCTGGCTTGAAGAGCTATTAATCACCGCCTCGGATGCTTGGTCGCAGGTCCAGAGTCTCAGCCTGCGCACCTTCAGCTCCACTCGCACCTGAACACAAGGGGCAGAACCACAGCTCTGTGCTTTCTTTTATGTGCCAAATCATTTCAAAAAGATGAAATCCCAGTTATTGATTATTTGAAATATTTCCTGTGCAATTTGATTTTTGTTCATGAACTCTCTACCTATCCATATGTCCTTAGGATGTCTACCTACTTTCTCTTTCAGAAGATTCAGTGTTTCAGTTTCAATATTTAAATCTTTGATCCATTTTGAATGTAGTTTTGTGTATGGTGATAGAAATGGAACTAATTTTAAGCCTTTGAAGTGTGAAAAGCCATTTTTCCAGTACCATTTATTAAACAGACTATCTTTCTTCCAATGAACATATTTGGCCCCTTTGTCAAAGATAATATGGCTGAATGTGTTTCTATTTGTGTCTTCATCTTCTATTCTGTTCCATTATTCTTCTGGTATGCCTTTATGCCTGTACCATGCTGATTTTATCAAGTAGCTTTGTAATATAATTTCAAATCAGGATTGTGATGCCTCCTCCCTTACTTATATTACCCAGGATTATTTTTGCTATTCTCAGCCTCTTCTAGTTCCACAAGAATTTTAGGAATTTTTCTCTAGATCTGAGAGGTATAATAACAGCATTGTGTTTGAGATTGCAATGAATCTGTATAACAATTTTGGAAGTATGACCATTTTTACAATGTTGGTTCTTTGTACCCAGGTGCAACACGTATCTTTCCATTTTCTCATATCCTCTTCGATCTTTTTTCTCAAAGTAGTGTAATTTTCACTGTGTAAATCTTTTACTTCCTTTGTGAGATTGATTCCTATTTCATTTTGGGGGTTTATTATGGAAGGTTTGGTTTTCATAATTTCTCTCAGTGTGTTTGTTGTTTGTGTATAGAAATGGTATTAATTTTTGAGTGCTGGCTTTTTATCTTGCTATACTACTACTGAATTTGGTTATTAAATCTATACATCTCTTAATGGAGTTTAAAGGATCTTCTATATACAGTATCATATCGTCTACAAATAACTGTACTTTCACTTCTTACTTTCCAATTATTATTCCTTCTCTTTCTCTTGTCTAATCGCTCTGGCTAATGTTTCCAGAACAATATTGAACAGCAGTGGTGACAGTGGGCACCTTTGTCTTGTTTCTGATTTTAAAGTGCAGACTTTCAAGTTTTTTAGATTTTTGTATGATGTTGGCTGCTGGTTTGTCAAAGATGGCTTTTATCAGATTGAAGTAAAGACCATCTATTCTGACTTTCTGTATCCCATGCATAAGTGCTGGGCTTTGTCAAAAACTTTTGCTGCATCTGTTGAGATGATCATGTGATTTTTGTCTTTTGCTCTATTGATGTGGTGTATTACATTTATGGATCCGCAAATATTAGACCATCCCTGCATTCCTGGGATAAATCCCACTTGGTCATGATGTATAATCTTCTTGATGATTTGCTGCATTCTGTTTCCCAGTATTTTATTGAGGATTTTTCCATCTATATTCATTAGGGAGATTGTCCTGTAGTTCTCTTTTTGATTGGGTCCTTCTCTGGTTTTGGTGTCAATGTAATGCTTTCTTCCAGGAATGAGTTTGGAAGAATTATTTCCCTTTCAATTTCATTGAAGAGTTTGAGAGAAGTTGGCATTAGGTCCTCTCTAAATTTCTTATAGAATTCAGCAGTGAATTCATTAGGACCTGGAGTTTTCTTTGTTGCTAGGTTTTTCATAATACATTTTCAATTTCAATGACTGATATTGGGTTATTCAAAATTTCTATATCTTCTTGATTCAGCTTTGTAGTTCACATGTGTCTAGGAATCTGTCTCTTAAATCTGTATTTTCCATCCTGTGGGAGTAAAGATTTTGGAAATAAGATTTATGATCTTCTGAGTTTCTCTAAAGTTTGTAGTGATTTCACTCTTTTCATTCCTCATTGCATGAATTTGGATTTTTCTTTCTTTTTTTTTTTCTTTGCTAAGGTTGGATAAGGCTTTATCCAGTTAATTTATCCTTTCAAAGAACCAACTGTTAACCTCATAATTGTTTGTATTGTTTTCTCCATCTCTATTGCATTTATTTCTGCTCTGATCTTTATAAGTTCCATCTTCTTTGGGCTTTGCGCTTGACTTGCTCTTCTTGTAGTTAGAGGTGCAGCATAAAATTGTGTATTTGGGCTCATCGGTTTTCCCTGAGAGTTTAATCACTATAAATTTCCCTCTTAATACAACTTTGATTGAATCCCATAGGGTCCAGTAAGTTGAATCTGCATTTTTGTTTGATTTTAAATATTGCTTAATTTCTCCTTTAATTTTATCAGCTATTGATTGTTCAGGAGGGTGTTATTCATTTTCCATGTGCTAATAGAATTTTTGCTATTTCTTTTGTCAATAATTTTCAGTTTCATTGCGCTATGTTAAGAGAATATGCATGAAATAATGTTAACTCCTTTGCATTTACTTAAGCATGTTTATGTTCTAACCCATGATCTATTTTGGAGAATGTCCTGTGTGTAGCTGATAATGTGTATTCTCACACTATTGGGTGAAACTCTCTGTAAAGGCTGAGCAAGTCCATTTCTTCACAAATTTGGGTCAGTTATGTTATTTCTTTGCCTATTTTTGCATAGTTGAACTGTTTCTTTGTCAGTAGGGTATTAGCGTCCCCCAGCTAATACGTTATTGCTCACTAGATTCTTCATGTCTGTTAAAATTTGTCTTATATAGGTGGGTGCTAGGGGCCTGCCCATTAGCTCAGTTGTTTAAGTGACTGCTTAAACAAAGCAATCAGGATGCTATGGTTCAATCCCAAAGATCCTCAAGTCTTACCAAACCTCCCCTGAAGGCATCCTCAGCCAGTCGGGGAAAAAAAAAAAAAATCTACTTCTTTTAGGTGGGTGCTCCTACATTGGGTGATATATATTTATAATTGTTATATCTTCCTATTGCAATTTTCCCCTACAAAGTATGTGGTGATTTTTATCTCTTTCAATCATGCTAGGTATAAAGTTCATCTTGTCAGCAACCAGAATAGCTACCTCTGCTTTTTTTTTTTTTCTGATTTCCTGTGGTATGGTGTACTGTTTTCCATTCTTTGATATTTAGTCTATTAATTTGCTTTTGAGTTAAATGTGTTTCTTGTACGCAGAACACTGTTGGATTCTGTTTCTTGATTGACTCTGCCAGTCTGCCTTCTTTGATTGGTAAATTGAAGCCATTTTTGTTGATGGCTAGAACTGATATGTATTGGTTTATCTTTGTCATGTTATTTTTTTACTGTAGGATTCCTACTTTTACCCTTTGCTTAATTACTTCCTCTGCTTGGTTTTTCCATTTGTTGTTTTTGAACAGCATCTTTGTCTCTTTCTAAAATTACTGTCAGTACACTTTGTAGGTTGGTTTGGTTATCATAAATTTTTTCAGTTGTACTTTATCATGGAAGTATCTAATCTCTCCATTATATTTGATGGGTAGTTTTTCAGGGTACATCAATCTGGGTTGAAAATTGTTTTCTTTCAAGAAGTGAAATATCCCCTGGCTTGCAGTGCTGGCCCCATTCCCAGGGCACACTGAGATGGTGAATGAGACTGAGCATGTTGGAGTAAGCCTGTAGTCCCAATGCTTGGATTGCATCACTATGAGTCTGATCTGTGTAGCAAGACCCGATAAACCTATACTAAATTCATTAAAAAAGAAAATAGGAAAATAAAAAAAAACCCTGAAATATCTCACTTCAAGTTCTTCTTGATTTGATGGTCTGTGTTGAGGAATCTATTGTGATTCTGAAGGACTTTCCGTTATAGGTGATCTGTTTCTTCTAATAGCTTTTAATATTCTGCTCTTTTGCTCAATTTCTAGAATCTTGATTTTTATGTATCTGAGTGAAAGTTTATTTTGATTATGGCTAGCTGTAGTTGTATATACCTCAATTATCTGTATGCAGATTCTTTTCCCATGCCTAGGAAATTTTCTGCTATTACTTTTTTTTGTCCTCCTATAGTACAGGAGATTGAACTCAGGACTTTGTGCCTGCCAGGTAGGCATTTATTCTACTGAGCTATATCCTTGGCCCTCTGTTATTGCTTCTTTAAGCAGTCTTTTTATGTCATTTGTGTTAATTCCAGCTATTTTTTTGATACCTGCTAGGTTTATATCATTTTTATTTACATCATCTCGCAGCCTTTATAATGTTATTTCCTAGTTCCTCATTAATTTTATGAGATCTTCCCTTTGTGTTCACTAGCTGCAATGCTGTCTTCAAGGTCTGAAATTCTATCTTCAGTTTTGTTCAAGCACTTTCACCAGCTTTCAATTCTTAATGTCTTGGATATCTTCTGGCATCCATTTTATGCATTCTAGTTTTCCTGTATTGTTCACTCAATATTTATGTCATTTTTCTATTTGCTTCCATTTTTAATCTATTTCCTCCTTAGATATGGAGCAGTTTTTTTTCATGATTGTTGTCATTTCTTTTTTTACTTGAGAGATGATTTCTGATCTGATTTCTTCCATAGCCCAATGGAGTTGTTTCTTTACTTCAGTTGCTAACATCTCAGAAATTTCAGATGTGTGACTTCTAAGTTCTCCTATTATCATATCTTTGGGGTGGGCTAAAGTTCTTGGAATGCCTTTTGTTCCTTCCTTTTGGCATTTTTGAAGCCCCCAATGTTCTCCATGATTCTACAGCGAAGGTACAGGGGCTTCCACCCCTTTGAGGGAAGGGGAACAGGCAACAGTCTAAGGAGGATCTGATGATGATGAATGCAGGCCGAAGCTGTGCAAAGCTTTCTTGATGGTGGGGCTGGCACAGGGTAGGGCTCCTCAAGGCTTCCACAGGTCGCTATGATAGTCTTCTAGTCACCTGGTTGCAGGTCCTTGCAGCAGTATCCCAAGTCTCTCCAGAGGTCTTCATGCATCTGGACCCGGTGGAGCTCCAGCAGCATGGCTAGGAGGGTGGGACTATGGCTGCCAAATCTCCTGGGTAGTCTTCAGGATGAGAATGAGCAATTGAGACACTACAAAATTCTTTATTCTTTAAAAATAGAAGCAGCAGAAAAACACTTCCTGTAAACTCCTATTTAAAAACAGAGGAATGTTCACAGATAGGATGGTTAAGCTATTTCTGAACAGTATATAGTATCTACTTGTTCACTGCAGTGAGGGAGGTAGGAGGGAAAAACTATGAAAGATGTTTTGTTAAGCATATGAGAAAATTTCATCTTATATAGTGTTCTTATGTTACATGATTATTATTATTAATTGGGGAGGGAGTTGGCAGAACTAGGGATTGAACTCAGGCCCTTCCACTTGCCAGGCAAGCACTTATTCAACTGAGCCATCTCCCTGGCCCATTACACATATTTTGTTTAACTTTGCTATATTGTATATATGGTATATGTACTGGGTATATGAGTCCTAGTTTTATAATAACTACTTTTTAGATATTAAAGAGGTTGCCACTGCATGAGAAAAGTAGAGTTAATAAGCTAACATATTTCAAATACTTTTGTTAAAATTCCTTGTAAAGGCTGTCTTCTGAAAAGCACTTTTTGAAGTATCATTGTAAAATCACATTGAGTAGCACATGGGCTTTTATTACATGTGACAAGGAGGAAGAAACTAGAAGAATGAAGGATTCTAGGCTAGAATGCTCCTATTTTTATTTACTTATTATTTTCACCAAGGGTTGAACTCAGAACCTTGTACTTGCCAGGCAGGCACTTACATCACTGAGCTATCTCCCAGCCCTAGAGTGCCTCTATGTAGAAGACATGTTCACATATAACCATTGTTATTTGTGTGCAGTTTATTCAAAACTACTCTGTACAGCTTATAATGGACAAATCTGAGTCCATATTTGAAATATCTATTCTTTCTAGGTGTTTAGATTTGCACAAAATATGTTAATAGCAGAGGCAGCAAACAACACACTTTGAGATATCATTTTGTTAAAATTTCTAATAAAATATTGTCTTAAAAATAAAATGAAGAAACCATTAATCTAAGCAGTAGACATACTTGTTCTAGTTCTGAGAGGAAGGAGGAAAAGAAAGTATAAAGGACTTTCATGTGGATGCTCAGATATGTATGGACTGCAGCTGACACAGTACTCTGGGTTGATAAGTTTACTAAATTATCTCCAGCACAGTCAGCACTATTTCAAATCTCCCATCAGGCTCATAGTGTTCTTGAAGACGCAGGACACCAGTTTCTTAGTGGAAGATGGATATCTACACTTCAAGTCCTCCCATTAAATTCCCCAGAGATTACTCTCCAGATCTCCTAGATTCTAATCCACCCCAGGAGAAAGAGACATTCTATTTCACTCCTTTGTGGAAACTATAAAATAAATTTATTATGTAGACCTGATGTTCTTTTAGATAACACAACACAGATAGCAGCCAGGTTTACAAAAGCAGACTACTGAGCTGTGATAGTTTTGCAACAATATATCTCATTGATATTGGGCAAGTCAAAAGAGGATTTTTTTTTTTTTTTTTTTTTTTTTTTGTGGAACCAGGGATTGAACTCAGGCCACTGCACTTGCCAGGCAAGCACTTACTCTACTGAGCCATCTCCCTGACCCCCCAAAAGAGGATGTTGTGAGAATATGATTTTACAAAATCTCTCTAACTCTTTTTATCTGTATTACAACAAATATCAGATGAATGTTATCATTATTTAGATCTAAAATGTACCAGTAAAATTTAAGAAGAAAAACCAAAAGAAATGCTTGAGTAACAAGGTACACAGTACCTGACTCTTGACTTCGAGACATACAATTAAAGAAACCTGGAGTGTATTGAAAAGGAGATTCTTATTTTTGTAGTTTTAGTTTAAAGCCACTTATGAATATTTTGATTTTTCTTTATAACAGAATGAAACAAGTCAGATACACAGACTTTAATAATGTGTGGTTTCTCATGCACAAGAAACTCAAAATATATGCGCAAAATAGAACATTGATAAATAGGAAGCAGAGAGACTTTTTCAAATGGATGGAGGAATAAGATATGGAGGGAGGGGCAACGAGAGGGAAAAATAGATGGGAAAAATTGAGACAAAAGTAGACAAAAATAGAGCTTTTATAAATGGGAAAAGGACCAAAAGCTAGGGGAAGTGGAGAGGGAGGGAAAGGATAGGGAATGAAAAAAAGAAAAAGAACCATATTAGTATGCTGAGTTGTAAGAGGCTCAAGTCAACAATTTCTGACATTACCAGTCTTACAGAAAACCCACTACTATTATGGACTACTGAACTATATTGGAATATTTTGTTGAATTCATGCACCTATAATATTTAAATGACAATGGAATATACTTCTCTGACAAAACTAAACAAAAAATGGGGATACAAATGAACAACCATTTTGTATCTGTATATTCAAAATAGGATAGATATACAGCTACATTCTCTTAATTCAGTGAATAGAAGGATTTGTTCTAATAGTGTTTGTGGACAGGTTATCATGTCTGCATCTTGTAAAATGAATAATTACTAAGACAACAACATGCAATGTATTAATTATTGAAACTGTCCTACTAATCAGTTTTGAAACTGTCTCATTGCTGTTTGTTTCTCAATAAAATCATTTTAAAAAGGAGTAAGGTGTATTACGTGCATGCCCCAACACTCCACAATAAATGACATTATTATGGGCTGCTAACATGCACTAATAAAAATAAAGAGAAATAATATCACACACACACACACACACACACACACACACACACACACACACACACACACAGCCACCAGAGGGGGAGGTCTAAAAGTTAAATGCTCTAGTGGGGAGAACTCATTTTTATTTTTTTTTAAGTTGTGCTTTAGTCCTGCATGGCCTGGCAGAGGGTAGGTGTGCTCACTATGATGAAATTTTGTGCTGATGGTATTTTGGTTCCAACTTCACCAGTGAAATAATCCATTGTTAAGATTATAATTTCAAGTGGACATGCTTGCGTGAGGGTTTTCTGTCACCTTCCATGCCATGCAGCAGAGCTTATTTCATGACTGCTCAGCCTCACAGGTTGAATTGACCAAAGCAATGGTTATGAAGAAGCCTAGTCCCCTGCTGGTTGGGCTGGAATTTCTAAGACAGTATTATACCCTGCTGAACCAGGCCCTGGACATGCTTCCTATGTCCATGGGGGATTGGATTCAAATGGAAAACCTCAGATGCAGTCTATGGACAGAAAGAAATTCATAGAAAAGTGATGTCACAAAACTTCACCAACTGCCACACCAAGATCAGCCACATTGATGCACATGCTACCCTGACTGATGGTGTGGTGGTCCAGGTCATGGACCTGCTCTCTAACAACAACCAGGCTTTTCAGAGGTTCATGCAGACGTTTGTCTTTGCCCCCAAGGGCTCAGTTGCAAATAACTTCTATGTTCATAACAATACCTTCAGATACCAAGATGAGGTCTTTGGTGGCTTTGTCACTGAGCCTCAGAAGGAATCTGAGGAAGAAGTAGAAGAGCCTGAAGAAAGACAGCAGATACCCGAGGCTGTACCTGATGATTCTGGTACTTTCTATGATCAAACTGTCAGCAATGACCTGGAAGAACATTTAGAGGAACCTGTTGCTGAACCAGAGCCTGATCTTAAACCAGAACCAGAGCAAGAGCCTGCATCTGAAATCCAAGGGGAAAAGTCTGAACCTGTTTTAGAAGAAGCTGCTCCTGAGGATGCTCGGAAGAGTTCCTTTCCAGCCCCCACAGACATAGCTCAGACAGTACAGGAGGACTTGCGGACATTTTCTTGGGTAACTGTGACTAGTAAGAACCTTCCTCCTAGTGGAGCTGTTCCTGTTACTGGGATACCTCCTCGTGTTGTGAAAGTACCAGCATCACAGTCGTGTCTAGAATCTAAACCTGAATCTCAGATTCCACCGCAGAGGCCCCAAAGGGATCAAAAAATGAGAGAACAATGAATAAATATTCCTCCCCAGAGGAGACCCAGATTAATTCGTGAAGCTGGGGAGCAAGGTGATGTTGAAACTCGGAGAATTGTGAGACATCCAGACAGCTACCAGCTCTTCATTGGGAACCTGCCACATGAGGTGGACAAATTAGAACTCAAAGATTTCTTTCAAAACTATGGGAATGTGGTGGAGCTGCACAGAAACAGCGGTGGGAAGCTACCCAATTTTGGCTTTGTCGTGTTCGATGATTGTGAGCCTGTGCAGAAGGTCCTTAGCAACAGGCCCATCATGTTCAGAGGTGAAGTCCGTCTGAATGTGGAAGGGAAGAAGACCCGTGCTGCCAAGGAAGGAGACTGTCAAGACAACCACCTGCTGGGACCTGGGGGGCCCCTGAGCTGGGCTGGGCGGTGGCATGAGAGGCCCTCCCCATGGAGGAATGGTGCAGAAGCCCAGCTTTGGAGTAGGAAGGGGGATTGCTCCATGGCCATGAGAACCCAGCTCCTGTGGACCGGTGAATTTCTTCAGCCAGCCTTCCATGGCTGGGAGCGTGACCCCAGTCTGTTATAAACTGCTTCAGTTTGTACAATTTTACTTCTTTTGTGTTGATGGTGTGTGTTCCTTTCCTTTTTCCTCTTTCTCTTGGCCTTTCAGTCCTTTACTTCCAATTTTGTGGAATGATATTTTAGGAGTAGCAGATTTTTAAAGTAGAAAAAAGACTGAATTTCCTTGCTTACTTTGCATATACAGACTGCAGTTGTTTGGGTTTTTTTGTTTGTTTGTTTGTTTTTTGTAAACAGCCATTTCCCCAAAGGAATCTGAGGATTCCTTATTACTGACATTTGGTATGTTTCATTCATTGGAGTATTTCTTACTTATTTTTTATGTGTTTCAAAAGCCTGTGAGAAGTACAGGATTTGATAAACATTTTGGAGCCAGGAAAACACTAAATCGCTTCTTTGCAAGTCATGACTCTTCTGATTTTGAAAAATGGTCTTATGGGAAATTTGAGAAACTATTCTCACTGATATGGTTGGAAACTGAATAAATGGTGTTAATAGAACTTTTTTTTATATTGATCACAAAGCAGTTCTAAAACCTGTTTTTACTATTGAAATTTAAATTGTAAAATAGGTTTGAATGTCTAAAATGTAAATTGATAGGCTTTTCTTGAATTGTTAGATTTTTTTTTGAAGTAGAATTTTTCATTTGTATTTGTTAAAAAAATGAAAAAGAAAAAAAAAAAAATACTAACCCCTCATCTGAATAACCAGAGCAAAACTGTTGTGCCTTCTATTTATAGAAGAGATTCCACTCTTGGCAATTGCTAAAAGAAAAATAAATCTAGATTTGTTTTATTAGGTTCAGATATATAAGGAATTGTAAACTCCCTCTTTCCTCACCTTGCCTGACTTCTGTTAACATTTGTTATGCCTTATTCTAAACTGAGTCTCAAACTGGAATGCCTTCAGGACAGATGTTTCTGTAAAGGTTCTTTGATCCAAATAGCTGAGTGTTTGTATTAAGTTTTATTTTGATGTCTAACCAGATTCCTAATCATAGTCCATAAGAATGTGACTTTAACATTGAACTTAACTGATGTGCTCAAGTGTCTGCAGTTTCTTTTTCTTTAAACCATAGCCATATGGTAAATTTCCTATTTTGTTATGGTTCTCTTTTATTGATGGGCATGCAGTGGGTGTTTCTTGGAAATGGCCAATTTTTATTAAAATATTTCTGCAAGAAAAAAAAAGACTATAATTTCAAGGCATTACTGAGAGGTAATGACATCAGGAGGGATGCTTGTAGGGAGAATAGAGCATGGGTGAGACACTTGGAGGACTATATCTGTTAGGTTATATCTGTTTGGGTTGGTTGTCCTCCTCCTTCCCTCCTTCCCTCCCTCCCTCCCTCCCTTCCTCCCTCCCTCCCTTTCTCTCTCTTTCCCTTTCCCCTCCCTCTCTCTGTGTCTGTCTCTGGTCTCTGTCTCCATTTCCTGATGACCACGTGATGACCTGCTCTCCTCTGGAATGCCTTTGCACCACATTCTTGAGTAAAAATGCTTGAATTAGAAAACCCTCTAGCAATTGATTCACAGAAGACTCACCCCAGAGTGGCTTGTCATTTGTATGGTATAAAAAGGGAAATGAAAAAGGATACATCTGCTTCTCTTTCTTTGGAGGAGCTCCAGCCTTCAACTTGGGACATCATCTCCTGACTTCCAGCACAGACTTCTCAACTTTCTGCTGCACACCCACTGGCTTCCCGCTATGGACTGGCACAGGACACTGCACTGAGTTTCAGACTTTCAACTGGTCTCTTCAGTCTCCATTGTACAGACACCCTCTACACTCTTCCATATCTGACTCCGTGAGTAGCCATTGTAAGCTGATCTTGTAGATGCTTGTACATGTATATATCTTATGTTATATCTGTGTCTCTATTAAATGCAGACTGATACACTTGCCACTGATGTAAGGCAATGGTGACAGCAACCAGGGACTGAACCTCAGAACCAGGGATTGAACTTTGAAGTGTTGCCTCTACCATGCACAGAGGTTTCCAATTAGCAGTGCGATGGATATCTTGACATATGCAGGGCTGGCACCTTCACTATGAAGAAGGATAATTCTTACTGAGTCCCAAGACCACGGGTGAGATGTTATCTTGTGTCTTAGCCCTGCACAAACTCTTGCTTCAGGCCCATTCTAGCTGTCAACAGGGGACCAATTCTCCCCTAGATTGGACCAAATTCTTGTTTGTTTGTTTGTTTCTTTGTTTGTGAGTCTTGTTCTGTAACTCTGGGTGGCCTATCCCAGGATGATCTCAAAGTGATGTCTATTCTCCTGTTTCATCACACCAAGTGCTGGGATTGTAGGCATGTGCCACCATGCCCAGCGTTGGATGGTATTATTTTCATCAATTAAAGGGACATCTGATTCAATATAAACAGATCTGCATACCTCAGTGAATAGGTTTGAATGAAGGGCAAGGGGCTTCATTTCTCTGGAGAGTGCAACATGGTAGTGTCCCACAGTGTCTTAAGATTGTGCTTTATCTAACCAAAATAAGGCATATTTTAGTTTGAGTGAAAAAGGGAATAATTAGTTTTAAATGCTGTGCCTATTTCTAACAGTGTGGTTTTTTTTTAATTTTATTGAGAAATAAATAACAATGAGATAGTTTCAACAGGTTTATAGGACAGGTTCAATAATTAACACATTGCATATTGCTGTCTTTGTAGTATTATTCATAGTACAAGATGCAGACATGATATTCTGTGCAAATACTTAGTACTTTTCATTGAATTAAAATAAAGTAGCTATATATCTACCTATCTTGCATACACACACACACACATATAACTTTTTTCACTACAAAATGGTCCTTCATTTATATTCCCCTTTTCTGTTTAGTCTTCTCACACGTGAGTATTCCATTACCATTTAAATATTCTAGGTGCATGAATTCAGCAAAATAATCCAATATAGTCCAGTAGCCCATAATGGTAGTAGCTTATCCATTGGGCTGGCAATGTCAAAAGTTGTTGACTTGAGCCTATTACAACTCAGCATAATAGTATGGTTTTACTTTATATACCTCATTTTTATACTTTTCTGCAGGATGGTTAAGACCAAAATAAAGCAAGACCTATATGACAAGGAGTGTAATTTTTGTATCTGCTAAGGTCAGTCAAATCCCTTCAGGACCGACCTTGAAACTTTGTACCAGAATTTGTATATCCTTTGTCAGTGTCAGCCATGTGGATGAGTTATGGCCATTGCTTGATCAATTTGCTATCTGTGAAAGAGAATGTTTTCTCTCCAAATGTTCCCTCCTTAGGCACACTATACATCATTGATTACTTTGCTCCGTGGCTGCATAATCCCTTGATCAGAAAATTTGGGACACCATGGAGATACAGGATGTTACAGTACAAGTTCTCTTATGTCCTGAGTCCTCACTGACCTTGAAGGTCTAGATCCAAAATGTTTTTATCCTTGTAGCCCTTCTTTTACTCAAATTTTTGATCTTCAAACTGAGGTTGTAAACCCTCCAGAAGAGAAGCTTAATGATACTATTACTCCATAACATAGGCAGTTGAGTTTAACATCACTATCTGTCTGAATATCAACATCTTAGACATAACATGGAACAGGTATTTTCCATCAAGCATTGATATGTTAAACTTTAAGTACCGACAGAATGTAAAGAAAAAAAATAAAAATAATAAAATATTTTTAAAATAGAAATAAACAATTACATATTTTTATGCAGAAATTTAAAAATCTGACAATATTCAGCGTTGTAGCAAGATAGTCATATGACTTTGTTCTTCTTGTTTCTTGTTTTCATTTATTACCCCCTTTTTGAAAAAAACAAACATTTACTTGAGAGACAGTATAGCAGTAATTGCTATGACTTTAAAAGCAGTACATATTTAGAACACCAGAATGATAGGCATTCCAAGCGTAGCCCCTAGTATTACATACTGCTATCTTCAGTGCAGTTGCTTAGTTCACAGGTATCAGCATATATATTTTGTCAGGGTGAGAATCCTACCAATTAACTGCTAGTTTCAAAAACCTGCTGAAGAATCTCAGGATCATTGCCTTAACCATCTTGTGTGCATAAATGTGTGCCTTTGGCCCTGTCATGTTTCCTACCTTTTCTCCTTGCCCTGTCTTTGTTATTTAACTCTTAAGTTCTTGCTTTCCATTTAATTGCTTTATAACTTTCTATTTTTATTTCTTCTTTTGAGTTCTTACACTAGGGAACTATACAATATTTACACGTGTGGGTCTAATTTATTTCACCTGTGAGTATATCGTCAAGTGGCTTGCACTTAAATACAAAGTCTTCAAATTTAATATTCTTTATAGCTGAGTAATACTACATTATATAAAAATATCACACCTTTTTCATCCATTCCTCAGGTGATGGGCATTTTGGTTGCTTCCAAGGCTTGGCTATCACAAATTGCACTGCAATAAACATAGGTTCACATACATCACTGTGATATGATTTCACTTCTTTTGTTAAAATTCCCAGCATGCAGAATAGCTGAATTGAATGGGACTTTCAGTTCTAGTTTTTTAAGGAGTCAGTCTTCATACTGGTTTCCATAATGGCTGCACCAGTCTACATTCCCACCAGCAGTGGGAAGCCACTCTTTCTGGGGTGAGATGGTATCTCAGTGTTGTTTTGCTTTGCATTTCACAGATAGCTAATGATGTGGAGCATTTTTTCATATATTTATTAGCTTGTATAATTTCATCCTCTGAGAGGTGTGTGTTCATCTCGGATGCCCATTCTGGATTGGGTCTTTCAATTTGGGGGCTCTAATATTTTTTTACTTCTTTATAAATTTTAGAGAGAAGACCTTTGTCTGAATGCTTGTTAGTTAAGATCTTTTCCAAATTTGTGGGTTCTCTTTTCACTTTGTTCGTAATTTCTTTTGACATGCAAAACTTCTCAACAAGACGAGGTCCCAGTTGTTAATTCTTTCAAGCCCTACCTGTGCATTTTGAATTTTGTTCATGAAATATTTGCCTACCCCTATGGTCTTCAACAGTTCCTCCTACTTTCTCTCCCAGTAGATTTAGTGTTTCTATTTTAATGTTTAAATCATTAATCCATTTTGGCTTTAGTTTAGTGCATGGTGGTAAACTTGGGTCAACTTTTAGTTTTCAGCATGTAGGTAGCCAGTTTTTCAAGCATCATTTGTTAAAGAGGCTATCTTTCTTGCAGTAAGCACTTGCCCCCTTTGTCAAAGGTAAGGCAGTTAAGAGTGTTTGTAGTTGTTTCTGTATCTTCTAATCTATTCCATTGATCCTCAGGTCTTTTTTTTTTTTTGCCAATAGTATGCTAATTTTATCACAGAAGCTTTGAACTATAATTTCAAGTCAGAAACTGTAACGCCTACTGCCTTGTCTTTGTTGCTCAGGAATGCCTTTGCTATCCTAAATCTTATTTCTAACAATTTGAAGTGGCTACATTATGCTACAATTACTAGTTAATGTTTACAGAAGATAGTCTTAAATATGGTGGGAATAAGTTTTAGTCTTAAAAATAGAATGACAGCCGGGCGTGGTGGCGCATGCCTATAATCCCAGCACTCGGGAGGCTGAGGCAGGAGGATTGTTGTGAGTTCGAGACCAGCCTGAGCTACAAAGTGAGCTTAAGGCCAGCCTGAACTGTATAGTGAGACCCTGTCTCAAAAAGACAAAAAAAAAAAAAAAAAAAAAAAAAAAAAAAAAAAAAAAAAAAAAAAAAAA
>PVKA01003665.1:0-25767 GCA_004027165.1 Ctenomys sociabilis | reverse complement strand
TAGAATGACATTTATGCTAAGTCATGTTTACTAAGTTGTTTTCATTTGTGATATACAAAATCTTGAAGATTGAAGGTGAAGTGGTTTTCTAAATATATGAAAAACAAGAACTATGAGAACTATGTACAAAGCGAAAAAAATGAACTTTAGAGTAAATGTGATACTGTAATAACTTTGTAAATTTATGTCTCCAGTACTTATTTTTGTCTTATGTGAAATCACTTCATATTTAATTTTTGCTTAAGTTATAGCACTGTTTTATTACTTTCACTTGATAGGAGTTTTAATACCTGGATTAAGACTATATGTAAACTTTAAGTGATTCTGTCCTCAGCAGGAATACATTTCTTGCTGCTTTCTTAGTTATCCTGAACAGCCAAGAAAGATACTCAAAACACCTGCTGATTTCAGCTTGTATTTGCAAGAACTGAGATTTTTAAAGTAGATTTGTTGTTTCTGAATTCACTACATAGTGGGTCGACAATAGCTTTGCCTCCATAGCCCCTCAGTATTTTTGAGACAGTTTCTCAATATATAGTTCAACATGGCCTTGAACTATGTAGACTACGCTGGCCTTGAACTCACAGAGAGAGGATGAGATTACAGGCATGCACTGCTGGGCTCAGCTTCCATCAGTAATCGTCAAAGAAGATGAGAACTGATTTTAACTTATCGTGGATGTAACTATCACATATAAAATATTCACAGTGACTCATATTTGTGAGTAAAAAATTTAAATATGTACAAGAGCATTATACTTCCAAAGACTAGGAGATTGTTCACAGGGCTGTCCACTGAGAAGATGGAAGGAGTTTTTGTGCTCTAGCCTTTTTTAAGCTTTTGATAAAAATAACATCAGCTTAGAAAATTAAAACCTAGCCATGTGTACATGCCTATAAACCAACAATTTGCGAGGTTGAGGCAGGAAGATTGTGGTAAATTTGAGGCCACAATCCACAAGAATGTGACCCTGGTGACTATGCTGGTGGGTGTGCCTCATCGCCCAGGAAGCACGTTGACTGAGGCAAAGGTGGCCCATTCACACCAGTCGCAGGCAAGCGCGGGAACCACGAGCCTTTCAACTACCCGCCCGTCCCACCATAAGCCAACCGCCATGCCCCCGTCCCTTCCGCGGCGGCGACTCACTCGCGCGCACGCGTGCGCCTCGGGGCGCTGGGCCTCACTCGGGGTTCTTGCTTATGTCGTCCTAGAAACAGTTGCCGTGCGCCGCCCGCGCCCGGATACAGTGAGTGGAAAGAGACAAATGAGAAGGATCCAGTGGGAGGGGAAGAAAACAGCTCTGTTAAATATACTTTTGCAAGAGTAAGCCCACCAAAACACCCCGCAAACAACCTGAAGATTTCCGATTCGGGACTCGATTCTGGCTCAAGGCCTCCCGTTTCTCGAGTGTGGATGGCTCAGGTGGGGTGGTGGGTTCGCTTGGCGCGGGGGAGAGGGCGGAACAGAGGCGAACGGGAGGGCGGGCGAGCGGGCGGCGGAGCGGTCCCCCCACTGTCCCCGGGGGCCAAGGCTCAGGGTCCGACGAGGGAGGACGCGGGGCCTGTAGCCGCAGCCCGGGGGTCCACCGGTGCCAGCGGCAGATTCGCCGGGGGGCGGGGCGGGGCGGGGCGGGGGGGGGGGCGCTGCTCGCCGCTCCGGGCTCGCTGCTGGGGGCTGGCGGGTCCGGGCCCGGGCGGGCGTCCTGCGGGGAGAGCACCGCGGGCCAGCTGAGCCTCTCCAGCCCCTCCGCCGGTCGCGTGGTGACCCGGCCGCCCACGCCGCCGCCGCCGCCGCTCAGCCCCCGCCTGAGACCTAAAGCCTGACTCCAGGCCCTGCAGCGACGGAGAAAGGACGCGGGAGAGGCCACCAGAGCGAAGGAGAGAGAGGCCAAGAAAGAGGGTCGCGGGAGCTGGGGGACGACGGGAGGCGGAGGCCTGAGCGGCGGGATCCCTTAGCGAATTCACCGCCGCTCCCCCCAAAATAGAACCCCCAAATAGAAGAAAGTTATTTCAGTTCAGGCATCTGCTACGGAGTCCTTCTTCCCTCACAGTCACGGGGTCTTGGCCAGCGAAGGTCGAGGAGACTCAGAGGGGTGAAGAGCCAAAGCCCACCGGCTCCTCGAGGACCCCCGCACCGGCGGCTTGGCTGCCAAAGCTGCGGCAGCCTCCGCCTCCGCGCCTCACACCCGGGGCAGAGTTGCCTTTTCGCAACCACCTGCTGACTTAGTTGAGGATTACTGGATTACTTTGTCTGGATTCTCAAACAGCAGGTGGGGAATGGACATCCAGAACTGGAAGAGTCCTGGAAGGAGCTGCTCACCGAGAGGGGCACCAAGTCACATCACTTCCTTGACCTCGCAGCAAACACAACCTTGGCAGCCCAGAAGCCGCTTGGCTTCAGTTACTCCTGGAGAGACTCAGCCAACACAAGGCTGTGATGGCCTTGTCTTACCAATGGCACAGGCTTAGGCCATCAGAAGTGGTGAAGTGGGGGCCATGTGCAAATGGGGACTCGCTGGGACAGCTGTCAGTCTTGTGGTCTCCGGGGTAGGAAGCCCAAAAGGGACACGGGAGAGCCCAGAGCAGGTGAGAGAGAGCGCCAGCCCATCACGCTGACCACCCTAGTTGCCTAGAACCCTGCCTATGTTCAGTGTGGTGTGTTTGCCGGCAGCATGTGAGAATGGAGGGGACTTCCTTCCACGCTGTTTCATTTGGGGGCTGAGCTCTTCCCAGTTGCTTACACTTTCCATGCTTCAAGTCTACCTTTGACCCACTCAGGGCACAAATAACACCACCCCAGAGCTGGAGGAGGCCAGCAGTGCGGGCACCTTGCAAGCGGGCACGCTGGAGAACCTGGTGAACTCCCTGGTGCCTGCCTAGCGCGGCGGAGACCTTCTTTGTGCCTACTTGCCTGGGCCCCTACAGGCGGCCCGCCACCGCCAGCACCAGCACCCCGCAAGAGGTGCTGGATGTGCTCTTCCCCTCTCCGGGTGCTCTTCCCCTTCCCCTTCCCCTCCAAGAGGTGGCCCCACCCCCTCTCCCCTGAGCGGATATTGGGAACGCAGTGCCCTGTTCCGAGGCCCAGTGTGCTCTGTGGAACTGGGGTGTTCAAAGGAGTCCGCTCACACTGTACAGTCTGTGACCAAGTAGGCTGAAACCGCAAAGCACCTCCCCGGGTCCATTGCTGTGCAGTGTGATCAACCCGTGGCTGCGGGGCTTCCCCATCGCCAGTGAATGAGATGTGCATCCGGGGACTCGCTTTCCTAGGGTGCTGGCCACGTGAATCCAGAGCAGCGACGCCTAGGTGCAAGAGTGCAGCTCGGATATTTACACTTGTATCTGGGCCAGAGCTCGCTGGGTGGTTTCCCTGCCAAAATGTGTGCAGTGCACCTAAGGTGCACAGGCACATTTATCTCCTCACTCTTCTCTGTCCTTCGAGGAGTGGCACAGAGGAACCGCTCCACCTCCCCTGCTGCTCTACTCATCCGGGAATCTAATCATCCTCTACAAGGCCTGGTAGGTGGGGACATTGGCCACACTGGGTGCTCTCAGGTCACACCCTCCTGACTCTCCTACCTCTGTGGTCTTCCACCCCTACCATGAGGAGGACCAGCAAAGCAAGCGGTGAGAGGGCTTCAGGTGAGAGGGAGTGCTTCTGACTCCAGAGGGGGGAACATCGGATCACCTGGGCCTCAGTAGGGCAGAGAAATCCTGGGGTCACATGTCTTTCCTTGAGTCCCCACTCGACGCTGGGCTCTGGGGCTGCACCTCACCGAGAAGGAAGAGGCAGAGCTGTGGTTGGGGTCCTGGGCATGGGGGAGCAAGAGGTGCCCAGTGCTCAGAAGTGGTGCCCGTGAGGGTCGATCTGCACACAGCCCACCACATCCTATATGGAGGCTGCTCAGAAGGTGTGCAGCACAGACTGTTCAGCATGGGTTGCCCAACCTAGTCCAGCAGCTCTCGGGCATGGCATGGCATGGCAAGGCAGGGGAGGGCAGGGCAGGGAAGGGGCAGGGCAGGGGAGGGGCAGCTGTGCCAGGCAGCCCTCCTTCAGGATCCAAACTAGGCTAAGGAATGGGGAGAGGCCAGGCCCCTGACTCTCCTGCCTGTCTGCCACTAGAGCCTTAAGCGCCCAGACCTGGCTAGTCCGAACCCTGCTCACTGCCTACGTGTGAATTAACCTGTGCATGGCAAAATGTCCCCGAAGTGCACAGAATCCTGATCTAAATGGGGAAGAGGCCGGTGAGGATGCCTGCGATTGTGGAAGCCGAGCTCATGCTGCGCTGCCCAGAGGGAGACCCACAGGCTGTGTGCTGGGCAGGAGCAAAGGAAGAGGCTGGTGCCTGAGACTGGCGGGCAGGGATGGGGTCCTGCAGCCTGGCCAGAATCCGGGGCTTCTCTGACAGGAAGGGAGCTGCTCTGCCTTGGGAAAGAATCAGGGAAGGACAGCCGCGGAGGGCTCTTTGTCCTGCATCTCTCAAGGCACACTAGTGCCAGAAGTGCTCCAGAGTAGCACCCCTCCAGGAAGACCAGAAACAGGGAAGGGTGGAGTGGTCACTGACTTAGCTATAGCTGCAGGACCTGGGGCTGAATGGGCAGGAGCAGCCCAGCCTGACTCTGTGTGGCCCTCTGTCCCTTCTCCCTGGCAGCTGGTCATCAGGCTCAAGATAGCTCCGGGCACTGGCACTGCAACTTGCTGGGCTCCAGTTGCCCTGTGCTACCTCCCTTACCTGGCAAAACCACTTTGTGTGTGTGTCTGCATGGAGGGGGGTAGCGCTTCCCTATCCATGTCCTTATGGATAGGAAATTTTCTTTTCGTAAATTGATTCAAATTTAATAAAATTTGATTGTAACAAAATGAAATGGTTCCTTTAGTTTCAAAGATACTTCCAGGGCAATGAATGCGCCCTCTACAGTGCACTCCACGCTGCCCTGTCCTGATGCAGCAGAGCCCCCTGGGTGCTGTGGGCAGGACTCTGGTAGCCCCTGCTGACGACGCCTTGGTGTGATGGGCACAGGCAAGTGCTGAGAGGGGCAGGAAGACAGGGAAAGGGCGCCGCCCCCACCGGGTCCCTCACCCATGATACCCAGCAGGGGCTAAGCACTGGGCAGCACCCTGAGTCCCTTGTGAGCCCCATCCCCTCACCCCGCCTCTTGTGTGCCACTTGCTGACACTGAGCTGGGGCACTGCTTGAAGTGCTGAAGACACATGAAAGGCAACGACATGGAGACATCCCTCCCTGCCGCTCTGAGGCTGAGCTCAGCCACAGCCCAGTCAAAGTGGGCACAAGCAGAAGTGAAGCACAGCCTGCTGGTTGGCACAAGTCTAATTGTAGTACCCTGGGAGTCTGAGGCACAAGGCTCTTAAGGCTCCCCCTGAGCTAGGCAGGGAGACCCTGTTTCAGGATTCAAAGGATTAAATGCAACTTTAAGAAAGGTGGAGAATATAAGTCCTTGGGAATACCTTGCGTTCAGTCCCCGGAGAAGAATCAGTGCACCAACAGAAGGTGGGGTGCAAGGGGGATGGGGGAGGCGGGTGGACAGAGGGGGGACCTATAGTATCTTAATAAAAAAACTTTTTTTACAGATCCTGTGCTTTACAAACAGGCGTCATGTGCTTTTCTTTCCCTTTGTTTTTTGATCAAGTTTTCACCTGAGTAGTCAGGCAACTTCCACCCATTTTATTGAGGTTTCATTTAGTTTTTCAATTCCCACCGGAAGCTAAATACAATTGGAACCAGGAAGCCATAGTTTTACTCCACAGGAGTATGATCACTGGGATTTACTGCAAAAGTATGCGACCCTTAAGCAAATATTTTATTTTGTTCACTTAAAAGCAAGGACCAAAACAAAGAGCTACAATAGTCTCTCCTGCTGTGCACTGCACAAGGTGAGTTCTGCTCTGAGAACTGTGGCACTGCCTAGTTTTACAGTGTAACTTTTTAATTAATTTTTCCCATTCCAAAAATTGTGCCTAGGTTCCAGGGAGATGGCTCACTGGAATAAGCACTTCCCTGGCAAGGGCAGGGGCCTGAGTTCAATCTCTGGTTCCATAAAACAAAAAGCAAAACAAAAATAATAATTGTGCCTTCAGGGCCGGCTAAACAGCTCAGTAGAACAAGCTGATTCCTGGCAAGCACTACGTCTTGAGTCCAATCCCGGTTCCGCAAAAAAAAAAAAAAAAAGAAGAAAAGAAAAGAAAAAAGTGCATTGCCATTTTCTTTAGGATGGTGTGAAAGGCAGAATTTTTAAACAATTCACAGGAATAATTTTACCTTTCAAATCTCTTTCCTTTAACACCACAAAACGAAACGCCAAAGTGAAGTCCTGTACCTGCTATGGTCTCTGTAACTATGAGTTTTAGCTGCTTTAGCTGCTTCAGACTCCATATCTGCTTTCATGTGTATAAACACATTCAGAAAACTTGTTATAACAGCAACTTGGGGAAAGAGATGCAGGGAAAAAAAAACTCCCATGTATGAAGAAAACAAACATGGCCCAGTAAAATATGAGGCAAGAATGACAGGAGACACTTTCGTCACTTAAGATTTCTTTCCCACGGCTGTCATTTCTTTTTGAAACAACCACTATTAAGTTTCTTAAAAGGATATTTACACGTATCCCATTCACTTCTCACCCTCCAAATAGTGAGGACAGATGTCAGGCAGGCAAACACCAGCACACGTGGGAAGACCATCAGTGAGTATGACTGTTGTAGGCAACTAAATTGGGTAGAAATATGAGAGGCATTCAGGCAGGGCCGGGCCCTCAGAGAGCACAGAGAAGACAAGGTGACTTGACAGCTTCAGGGACAGGCACTACCTGCTGTGGGCCAGGTCTCAAGACAAAAGAGGCAACAAATGTAGCCACCTACTTCCCCAGGAATGGGCACCAGGGATTGGTCCTCTAAATAGGTATCAATCGCCTTGAAAGAGCCCAAGTAACTCACTAATGCGGCCCCCAAGGGGAGGAGACCCTGTCCCTTATTCAAGGCGGCTTGCTAGGTGACTGGCTTCCCCATGTGGTACTGGATTTCACCAAGTTTACCTGAGCAATGGTGCTTGTGATCTCTTCGGTTGACCACAGTTTTGTCCCTCCCCTCGCCCACCTCAGCGAGTTCCCATGTTCTCCACCACCTGACAAGGGCCTCACTGCAGCGTTTTGCTCTACCAAAGGCCCTCACAGAGACAGCTCCCCTAGCCGGGGAGCGCCCGCTCTCAGGGGTACCCCTCCTGTCCGTCTCTCCCACAAGAGCTTCCTTTTGCCCAAGAATATATTCTGCTCATAACCTCCATTTGCTCCTAAAATCCATTCTTTGGTTTTAGAGAGCACAAATTCCTCCCAGGTAACTTTCACTTCAAGAGTTTTCTCCCCCTCACTCTTCCCTCCGCACCACCCCATAGCATCACCTTCTGCTTTCAGACACATTTAAGCATTGGGGTGTGCAACAGAGACATTTCATGTCACATGTTTTTAGTAAGATGCCCATGCGGTGCAGCACACGTGCAAAGCATCTTCTCTCACCCAGTCTGTGCAGAAGACCTTTAATGTTTTTAAGTTCTGAGAAACAAATGTTTGAAAAAAATCCAGGATGGACAAGCTTCAAACTGCGTAGTGTCCCGTGGATGAGTCCATTTTCTTTCAAGTCTGAAAAAGCAAAGTGGAAAGAAAAAAACCATTGCTGCTGCACTCCCCCTCTGGCAAAGGTGGTCCCCTGTGGTGCCCTCTGCCCCGTGGGCAAGCTCTCCTGTGGCAGGGAAGAGGCAGATGCTGCACAACTTGGAGACTGTAGCTTTGTTTTTGGGAGTCTGCAAGTGCTGTCAATGAAGAGAAACGCTGACTGCCTAGGGCCACTGACAGCAGTTCCAGTCTTGTCCTTGGGGCTCAGGTATCTGCAGAAACTTTTTCACAGTCGCCGTGATGGATCTCCACGGGGGCCTGAGCAGGCCTAAAAGGCTCCTCCAATGATTCCCCCCATTGAGGAAATCCCCGAGACAGGTGATTTTCGCACTGTCATTCCATGGCCAAAGAAGGAGACCCATCTCCCCAGGACAGCCAGTCACACCCCTTCTCACAGACTGCTACCCAGGAACAGGTAGCCGTATGGCGTCCTTCTGGACAAAGCTCTCTGGAACTTGCCAAGGAATAGCTGGAATCTCGCACACCTTTCAGCATGTTTTCTTCATAATTATTTGTCATAACTGGTATAACTTCAGACACTTAAAAAAAATGCTGATTTTCTTTTTCTGCCCCGGAACAAAAAGGTAATACTCGTCTTGATGTCTCACTGGTCAGCTAGAGCTTCTGTTCCCTTTCAAAGGGGAGCACGAGTCTGTTCAGAGCTTGTTTCTTCAGGGAGTTTGGGTCCCCGTTTTGAAATACAGCTGGTAGTAAAGCCTTTGGAAATCATCACTAAACCACGGGTACTTTGTTTAGACTCAAGTACGACAGAGCCAAGTCACTTCTCCCTGCTAATATGCTTTAATAGCTGAAATCACAGGGGTAACCTCAAAACTCTACCTTCTGTCAATATTAGCAGACGGACCTTTCACAGAGTCAGGAAACAAAAACTGCTGTTCAGCTGCTTTTTGGACTCCAATATCTGGGGACAGAAGGGTTTGAAAAGGAAAGAGCAAGGCAAAGAGGAGAAAGGCTTTGAGAGGAATGAAAAGCCTGCTAGGGGGATTTAGGTGTGCAAGAAAACACGGCTGACACCAGTTCAATCCTTGAAATCCATTCAGATGTTTCTCCTTTCAGAAATGAGATGAAGGAAAGGAATGGGGAAAGGAAAAGTGGAGTCTCTGCTTTCCAAATACCCGTTTCAACAAAGAAAAGAAGAAAAATCCAGAAGACCAAAACAGGGTAGGTGCATGAAACTGAAATACCCAACTGGATTTTACCTAGCCAGATCCATGGCTGTAGAATCTAATTAATTCTCAGTTCTTTCAGGTTTCACTCTTGCTCTACAGTCAGTGATTGTTATTGATGACACTTGGTGGTGAGCAAAGAGAAAAGTGCAAAATCAGTAGACAAAGAAGGGGAGGGGTACAGGGCTTCCCTGAAGTCAAGGACAGTGCCTACTGAGGGCGGACAGCTGTTGCCCAAAGGAGCCCTGAGCAAAAACAGCAGAGTCCTTACTACCTCCCCATCACTCCCATTTTTACCATCAGGGGGTTGCTAATGCTGCTGCCAAGGAGGATCCGGATGGCAGAGGCAAAGGGGCTTTGGTACATGGTATCAGTAATTCTTCTGGCTCTGTGGTTAGACCTGATTCGTGCCCAGGATGCGGACGCCCTCAGCCCAGCCAAGAGTTGTACAAAGCCCAGGGAGCCTTCCCTAACAACGTGACCCTGGTAAGGCTGCTGATGAGTGTGCCTTATCTCCCAGGGAGCACGCTGACTGAGGCAAAGGTGGCGGCCTTACCCAAATCCCAGGCGGCGCAGGGGGACCACCAGCCTTTCACCTCCCGGCCCGCCCCAGCATACGCCAATCCCCCCCCTTGGCTTCAGCGGAGGGGATTCACTCGCACGCACGCACGCGCCACGGGACGCTCGGCCTCACTCGCATTCTCACGCTGTCGTCCTGGAAACAGTTCGCGCGCCCGGATACAGTAAGTGGAAAATATTTTTGCAAGAGTAAGCCCACCAACCCGCCCCGCAAACAACCTGAAGATTTCCGATTCAGGACTCGATTCTGGCTCAAGGCCTCCTGTTTCTCAAGTGTGGATGGCTCGGGTGGGGTGGTGGGTTCGCTTGGCGCGGGGGAGAGGGCGGAACAGAGGCGGACGGGAGGGCGGGCGGGCGGCGGAGCGGTCCCCCACTGTCCCCGGGGGCCGAGGCTCAGGGGCCGATGAGGGGGGACACGGGGCCTGTAGCCGCAGCCCGGGGGCCCACCGGTGCCAGCGGCAGATTCGCCGGGGGGCGGGGCGGGGCGCTGCTCGCGGTTCCGGGCTCGCGGCTGGGGGCTAGCGGTTCGGGGCTCGGGCGGGCGTCCTGCGGGGAGAGCACCGCGGGCCAGCTGAGCCTCTCCAGCCCCTCCGCCGGTCGCGTGATGACCCGGCCGCCCACGCCGCCGCCGCCGCTCAGCCCCCGCCTGAGACCTAAAGCCTGACTCCAGGCCCTGCAGCGACGGAGAAAGGACGCGGGAGAGGCCACCAGAGCGGAGGAGAGAGAGGCCAAGAAAGAGGGTCGCGGGAGCTGGGGGACGACGGGAGGCGGAGCTCTGAGCGGCGGGATCACTTAGCGAATTCACCGCCGCTCCCCCCAAAATAGAACCCCCAAATAGAAGAAAGTGATTTTAGTTCAGGCATCTGCTACGGAGTCCTTCTTCCCTCACAGTCACGGGGTCTTGGCCAGCGAAGATCGAGGAGACTCAGAGGGGTGAAGAGCCAAAGCCCACCGGCTCCTCAAGGACCCCCGCACCGGCGGCTTGGCTGGGGGAAGCGGGGCAGAGTTGCCTTTTCACAACCACCTGCTGACTTAGCTGAGGATTACTGGGTTAGTGCGTCTGGATTCTCAAACAGCAGGTGGGGAATGAGTTGTAACTCAAAAATGGAATGACAACAGGCAAGTCCAAAAAGAAAAAAAAGAAGCGCTTCATTTTAGCTGGTACCCAGCGGCAGTCGCCCTAGTCTGAGAACAAAGTGGCGCACCAAGTTACAGGGCGAATGGTATTTAAGCTTAAAGACCACAAGCTGAGGTAGAGGAGGTAAAACAATACAGTTTACATTTTGTCCTTAAGGTAAGGTAAAGCAAGTTTCCTTGACCTGTGTTTGAACTGACGTTATTAGAGTAGGGGGTTTTACAAAAGGCACTAACAGGAGGGTTTTACAACAGGCACTAACGCGAGAGTTTTACGACAGGCATTTCTCCATACATCGTGACATTCCATGGTTTCTTGCAGAAAGCAGGGACAGGGGTCAATTCAGGAACAGCAATTCAGAAAAAGCGTTAAGGGGGAAAGGGGAGCAGCACATACAGAACAGCAAGACGGCGCATCTTGAAATGGAGTTTACATAAATTTTACAAAATGAATTTGGTTGAGCCAGATTACAACAGAATGGACATCCAGAATTGGAGGAGTACTGGTTGGGGCTGCTCACCGGGAGGGGACACCAAGTGACATCACTTCCTTGACAACGCAGCAAACAGAACCTGGTAGCCCAGAAGCCGCTTGGCTTCAGTTACTCCTGGAGGGACTCAGCCAACACAAGGCTGTGATGGCCTTGCCTCACCCCTGGCACAGGCTTAGGCCATCAAAAGTGGTGAACTGGGGTCATGTCCAAATGGGGACTGTAGAAATACAGATTTGAGATAAAAGCCTAATGTCCTGAGAGAGTAGGGAACAAGAGACAGAGCCTGAGGGTGATTGCTGTCTGTTTAAATTTCCCAGAAATGGGATTCCAGATAACAGCTTCACCTCTAGATGCCCTGTTCTTTGATCCCTTGCTGGAATGTTATCAGCTAGCAATTGTGTGAACCTAGTGTTAGACAAATGGTAGAGGTTAGTAGAGATAACAGTTTGTATTCACTTAATTATGCACATTCTTTAGCCTGTCTTTAGCCCTCAATAAATGTGAGATGCTTCCGAGGCTCTGGGCTCACTTGGAGAGAAATTCATCTCAGTGAGACCTCTAAAGCTATATTCATCAGTTGTTCTTGTCATTTCTTTTGGCACCGACCCGTAACATACAAGTGGCGCGCAGCGCGGGGCACAGAAGACGACCAGGGGTGAGTTAAGAGAAGCCTGACCGCGTGGGAAATGTACGCCCAGAGTAGGGGAGACCACTGGGAAAGCTCACTGTAATGGGAAATTCCACTTCAGTAGATAATGAGTACGCATGTCTTATTCGGACCTTACTCAAAGGATCTGGTGTAAAGGTGAAACCAGAGAGTTTCAAGGAATTATTTTCCCTTATAAAAAGGCATTGTAACTGGTTTCAGCCTAAGGGAAGGCTGCTTCAAACTTAAAAGTTTGGAAACAAGTTATGAGAACACTGCATCATGCTCATTAAAATGGGGAAACAACTCCTCTTCACGTTTGGTCTCTGTAGTTTAATTTTCTTAGCTTTGGAGCCACTGCAGTCGGACTCAGAAGAGTTTAAGAAATATCTGAAAAGGTCAGTTTCAGATGCTGATATTCCTAAACCTCAAGAGCAGCTTCCGCACAAATATGAATCTGCACTTGAGAACTTTTTAAGACCTCTGCCTTCCTCACACTCGAAAGCAGAGACCAGCATAGCAAAAAGGACAAAAACGGAGCAGGGGGCCTCTGTGATGCGTAATTATGATAAGGTTGCAGCCACTCAAGACGCCCTACGTGGAGGCGCTTCCTGGAATACCAAGAGGGTTGGTCCTTTCAATTTCTCGATGAGCTGTAATGGGAATGACTGACAAACTGGGCTGTAAAAGGACATTTATGGCATTGCGAACCATCTTCTCAGAATCTGAAAATTTGGAGTATGTAGAACAAAAGGAAACTAAGAATGCGATAAGTGAGTTGCCCAGGTAAGGCAATTATCACAATTGCTTTCTAAATTGATTGAAAAAATGGAGGTCTCTATCCCTGTACTTCCTCCATCTCAGTTCACAAAAAATCAGCCTCTACTGCCGTCTTTTAACCCTTCTGCTCCTCCACATTAGGAGAAAAAAGAAGCCCCCATCAAAGTTTATAGAAGTGTGATATCTCAGGCTCTTATGCAAGGGAGACAACAGGGAGATCCTGAAGCTTATTCTGCCCCTTTGGGTATTTTTCCTGTGGTGATTCAACAGCATCCACCAAATGCTCAATTTCCCCAGGGTTTCTACAATGGGAACACCAACCTCTGGCGTTCAAGGTTATTAAAGGGTTTTTTTTTTTTGTTTTTTTTTTTTTGTTTGTTTGTTTGCTTTTTGAGACAGGGTCTCACTATGCAGTTCAGGCTGGCCTTAAGCTCACTTTGTAGCTCAGGCTGGTCTCAAACTCACAACAATCCTCCTGCCTCAGCCTTCCGAGGGCTGGGATTACAGGCATGCGCCACCACGCCCAGCTAAGGTTATTAAAGATTTAAAGCAGGCTGTCATGGTCTATGGTATGTAATCAACCTATGTGATTGGATTAATACAAGGATTAGCAAATGACCATAGATTAATTCCTCATGATTGGAAAATTTTGTGCAGTACAATTCTAGAGCCAAGCCAATATTTGCAGTTTAGAACTTGGTGGAAAGATGAAGCAGATGTTCAAGAGAGGGTTAACGGGACAAAATCCCTCAGTTCATGTTTCATCAGATCAACTCACTGGGTCAGGGCCTGGCTTGGTATCCAAGCCCAGTTGCAATATGATGATGTGGCTATTGTGCAAACTTGTATTTGTTGCTTGAGAGCCTGGGAAAAGGTGGAAAGGCCGGGGGATGCTCAAAAATCATTTGCTAAGGTTCTTCAATCTAATAATGAGCCATATGTGGATTTTGTCTCCCCATTAAGGGAGGCTATGCACAAAACAGTGAGAGCACCAGATTTGAGGGAGTTATTGTTACAGACTTTGGCTTTTGAGAATGTGAATACCGAATATCAGAAGGCTCTGCGTCCCTTAAAGGCACAGGGTGCGCAACTGAAAGAATATATTAAGGCCTGTGCTGATGTTGGCTGGGAGCCATACAAAGCTAATTTATTGGCAACTGCCTTACAGTCTTTTTTTAAACAAAATCATACCAAATGTTTTAAGTGTGGAAAGGTGAGTCATAGTGATACAGGGAGAAAAACTGATCCCATGTGGGTGACCTCCAAAGATATAGGGAACCTCCAAATGATATAGGGGAAAACAACCTCTGGACCTGACCTGTACAAGTTCGTGTTCTCTAAAATCGAAGAATGAATTTTAGGAACAAACAGAGGTTCTGAGCAGAATAGAGTTATTGAGGGAAAGAAAGCTCCTGTCTGAGAGAGGGAAAGGAGGGAGATCCTGAGTGGGTGGTCCCCCAAGCTGTCTCTTCTAGGGACTTTTATAGAGGAAAATCATGTGGTGAGGAAGGTTTAAGGTGCTAAAGACATGGGAACTCACTTAGGTGGACAAGCGGTGGGACAAACCATGGTCAACCAATGGGATTACAAGCACCATTGCTCAGGTAAAATTGATTAAATCCAGTACCAAATGGGGAAACAAGTCATGTAACAAGCGGGCATAAAAATGGGACAGGATCTCTTCCTGTTGGGGGTTGGGCTAGTGACTCAATAGGGCTCTTTCAAGGTGGTTGATACCTATTTAGAAAATCAGTCCTTGATGCCCATCCCTAGGGAAGTATGTAGCTGTGTTTCCTCTTTTGTCTTGGTCTTGAGGTGTGGCCCATAAGGAGTGTCTGTCTCTTCCAAGTTGCAAAGTCACCTTGTCTGCCATCTTGTCTCCTTGAGGGCCTGGCCCTTTCTGACTGCCTAGAATATTTCTATCTAACTCAGCTGCCTACAACACTTTTAAATTGCAAACAGTTGGTTTCAAGCGACTGGGCACTGCCAGGGGGAAGGGCACAAACTGAGATCAGGGAGGGCCCCGAGCTCCCATCCACTCACATCCTAGGCTGATCCACATAGGCATCTGCAAGATAGCTTCAGCCACAGAGGCCAGGGCTACAGGGCCCTAGCTCCTTTAAAGCTTTATGTAATGTGGGCTCAAGAAAACCTTTATAAGTGCTAAGAGTGTTAAGCTGATTCTAGCCACTGGATCAGCATAAGTGTGAAGTAAAATCAACCAAAGATAGCCCTGTGCTAAAAAGTCTGCAGGTTTTGTTTGGTGTAATCAATGCTGTTTATACAGGGAAATCAAAGTTATAATTCTGTCCACCCAAATCATTGTTTAAACCACACCAGATTCTTATGTTGCACAACTGGTCATCTGTGCTGAAAATTTTAAAATTGTTAAAAAATAGTTGGTCAGAAAATAAAAATTGATTAAAGGAAAAACATTTTAATGGCTTTTCTAATGCAAATGTGGGTGACCTCTAGGTGGGGCAGTTCCAAAGGTGTAAGGCCATTGCCCCAAGATATTTTAAAAGATTACTTAAATTCTTTTAATTTCCAGTTAAATTTGATTGCTTCTTTTAATGTCCTAAATTTAAAAAATAAGGCTTTGATATTTTACAAACAAATGTAAAATTTTAAAATAATGTGTGAAAGCCATGGGTTTAAACAGTCACTTGATTTTGGCACACCATTTAAAAAATAAAAGGCCTACTACTGGCCTCCGAAGACCACTGTATGATCAAAATTCTGTTAAAGCAAAGGGGAGTCAATCCTGCCAATTTCATTTGTCAGTATCTACTATTAAATTTTTATACTCTAGCTGGGCATAGTGGTGCAGGCCTGTAATCCCAGCACTTGGGAGGCTGAGGCAGGAGGATTGTTGTGAGTTTGAGAACAGCCTGAGCTACAAAATGAGCTTAAGGCCAGCCTGAACTGCATAATGAGACCCTGTCTCAAAAAGACAAAAAATAAAAACAAAGTTTTATACTTTTACAGCAATAGAACAATAAACCAGGTAAGAAGAAAAAGGCTAAGAACGGTCCTTTGGAGAGATCTCCATACAGGACAATGGAAGGGACTCAGTCCATAACTAACCAGGGGCAAAGGGTATACTTCTGTTTTTCCGGAGAATGCTAACTGACCTATTTGGGTACCAGAGTGTACTGTCTGTACCGTGGAGCCAGAACTAAAGAAGTTAACAGCGACCAGGCTAGATCCAGCCTTGGGCCTATTCAAGGAACTGACCAAATGGAAATACGAGGTCTAAATAGGTGATAACATATGTAAAAATAATTAAGTTAAATTTTTTCAGTGTTAACAAAAAATACAAAATATACACATCAATTATAGACAAAAAATTTGATTCCTTCCATGTTTTTCTAATAAGAGATCTCTAATAATTGATGAATAACAAAATCTGACTAATCTACTTATAGAATTTCTAAAGCTTGTAATACAATCACTATAATTTAATTTGGCCAAATATTTGAGCACATTCTTAATATTTTTAAGGGGTTTATGTGTCCGTGTGTTTATGTGTTTGTGCATCTTTCAATGAACAGCTGTTCCTTTTTTCTTTTTTTGATTATTCCAAATATAATTTGAGATATAGACTTGAAAGCATGCTTTTTCCTGAATTAACAGTCTTAAACTGATATTAAAATTGTTTATATACATCATAAGGTTTAAGCTAATTAATTAAACAAAAATTCCTTAGAGTGGAAAAAATTAAGAGAGGAGTCCAATTGATGAGTAAGAGGTGTGGCAACCTTTTTATTCATTAATGAGGAGCTCCCAATAATCTCTCAATAGTCTCTTAGGAGACACTTTCAATAAGTAGAGATAGGGGGCTGGGGAGATGGCTCAGTGGAATAAGTGCTTCCCTAGTAAGTATAAAGGCCTGAGTTCAATCACAGTGCACCAAAAAAAAAAAAAAAAAAAAAAAAAAAAAAAAAAAAAAAAAAAAAAAAAAAAAAAAAAAAAAAAAAAAAAAAAAAAAAAAAAAAAAAAGAAAGAAAGAAAGAAAGAAAGAAAGAAAGAAAGAAAGAAAGAAATTAGTAGAGATGATTGGTTAAAAGTGTTATGTCAAAACAAAACAAAAAATTATTTAAAGTATATCAGAATGTCATCAAGATTGTCTTACTACAATGTTCTATATGGTTTTGATTTCTAAATGTATAAAAAAATGTATAACTTGTCTGTTATCATTCTATAGGGACTTATATCAATGGGTAATTATAAAATGAGCTAATAAAAGCTTAAAAATGCTTATGAAACAAAAAAAGGGGGAATAGTATGGGATTAGATATGAATACACCTAGGTTAATGGTACAAAAAGCTTTATTCATATTAAATTTTCGAAAAAATAACAGCCAGAAAGCCAGGCGTGGTGGTGCAAGCCTGTAATCCCAGCACTCGGAAGGCTGAGGCAGGAGGATTGTTGTAAGTTGGAGACCACCCTGAGCTACAAAGTGAGCTTAAGGCCAGCCTGAACTGCATAGTGAGACCCTGTCTCAAGAAGACAAAAAAAGAAAAAACCTGCCAGACCTGCTGCAGACTATCACTGGAAAAAAGAAATATTAGAGAAGTGTTTTGGGTGCCGACTTGACAAAACCTAGAAAATGAGCAAAAACAAATATTTTGAGAGAAAAATAGTATCAACTTGTTTCTTGGTATGGTGGCTTTGTTGTCACTTCTGGTAAGTGTTGAAGGTAATTTCAGTTATTGGGCTTATATTCCATATTCACCACTCAATAGAGGAGGTCACTGGTGGATGCTACTATGCCCATATATGTTAATGAAAATTCCTGGTTACCCAGCCCTTAGGATGCCTGGGGACCAGCAGTGCCAGCAGAACAAGGAACCATAATTCCATTTTATGAAATTGGAGTAGAAGGTGGCCTATTTGTAATGGGAATGGAGCTCGTTGCTTAAAAGCAAGCACATGAGTCTGGTTATCTATCGTAAATAATAATACTGGGGGTAAAGGAGGAAAAAAGGGACTTTTTCTTCTCCAAGGAAAAAATTTTACAGGTATAGCTGCTGATGGAACGTTTTCACCACCAGATCTGCCACCCTGCCAGAATACCAGCATTGCTTATCGCAGTGATTGGATACATTGGGAAGTCTGTAAAAAAGAAACAGCCTGGGTGTTGATTAATACTTCCTATGGAAGTGTCATAGATTGGAGCCCTATTGGCTCTGCCTGGATGGTAGAAGGGAAAGAGTTAATGTGGAAATAGAATGCAGTGATGAGATTTATACTAGCACTAAAAATGTCAATGATACAATAATGTGGCATGGAGGAGGAATGTCCTTTAGTGTCCGTCACATTTCTGGGGGACCAATTCAACAACATCTTTGGAAACTGGTTACCTCATTAAATCATGTCAGCATGGAAAGGTTTTATATGGAGGAATTAATCCTCCTATAAATTACATCGAAAATTTTAAAAAAACACAACACATTTTGCTCAGACATGTGTTCACCTCCCTTACCTGTTGCTTGTAAGACCTAGTTATTGGAACCCTTCTAACTATACCATCACATGTCAAAATTGTTCTTTATGTACATGTCTAAATTCTTCTTAGCCTTAATTTTGCCAGGGATAGCATCTTTGTTCTCAGGGCAAGGACCAGAATTTGACTTCCTGTACAACTGCATCACCCATGGCAAGATTCTCCTTCTATGATGCTGTTCCAACAATTGTTGGAGGTGTTAGAGAAGAGAACTGAAAAAATGATTGAACTCATGATAGCCATAATTCTAGGAATAATAGCTGTCACAGCCACAGCTGCTACAGCCAGAGTAGCATTGCACCAAGGTGTACAAACTGTTCATTTTGTTCAGCAGTGGCACAAGGACTCAGAGCAGTTATGGACTTCTCAAGGACACATAGATTCAGAGCTAAATGCTAAGGTAAATGATTTAGAACAAGCTATTATTATGCTAGGAGATCAAACTGTTAATCTACAACATCAACTTTGTTTAAAATGTGATTGGAATACCTCTGCATTCTGTGTAACTCTAATTCCATGGAGTCAAACTCATTTCCCACGGGAAAATGTAAAAAGGCATTTATTGCATCGTGGTAATATTTCCTCTGAGATCCTGTCTCTTCAGCAACATATTGATAATAGTTTTGTAAAACAATTGTCAGAATTGTCTGGCACTGATCTGTTACGAAGCATCTCAAATAGCATTGAAAACCTTAATCCTTTTCATGTTACTCCATGTCTCAAGTCTTCAGAGGAGCTTGACCTTTGTAGCTGAGCCACTTTGGAGGGGTTTCGATCTTTGCAGGGGACCACCGGTCCTCACAGTCAGCATAGAAGGAAGAAAGAGGCCTGATGGATGCTGCAGCTGCTGCTCCTCCATTCTTCATTGTTTTCTGATGCCTGAACTGCTGCTGTTTGCCTTGGAGCCAGTGGAAAATGGACTGAACCCTTCAGAGCTAAATAAACCTCTCTGTCCTTCGTTTTGAGTGTCGGGTATTTGTCCCAGCAATGAGTAAAAAGCAACTAAGACAAGCCCCAAAAGAAACTGGTCACCCACTACCAGTCAATACCTTCTTTATTGTTCCCTTATTGCTTGGCAACTAGGGATTTGTACATTCTGGACTTTTTTTTTCTCTTTTTGGGATAAGGTATCCCTATGTGATCCAAGCTATCCTTGAACTCACTATGTAGCCCACTCTAGCCAGACACACTCAGTGATCCCACTGCCTCAGCTTCCCAAATGTTGGGATCACAGTCATGTGCCACGATGTCTGGCCAGCCTGGACAGTTTACGTAAATAGAAAGATACACTGTCTTCTGTATCCTCTGTCTTGTTTCACTTGGCATAATACTTTCAAGGCTTGTCTGTCTTATACCATATATCACTGAGTGAATTCACTTATGTATATATCCTATTTTCTTTCTTTATTCATCAGCTGATAAATAATTGGGCCGTTTTATTTTTTGGCCATTGTGAATGATGTGACTGAGATTTGTGAATATGTACTTCATGTGAACAAGTTTTTAATTATCTTAGATTAACATCTACAGTAGAAATTGCAATGTCATGTGATAATTCTGTGTTCATTCATGGAATTGCCAACTTGTTCTTTTTGTTTCTTTTTGAGAATTCACCTGTGAATCAATTCACTGAATTCAATTGCATTGAATCATCATCTATTTTTCCTTCAAAGAGGTCCACTCTGGAAACCATCTGATGGATGTTGCCTTACTAGTGAAAAAATTAAGTCACCAATGTCTGATTATAACACTGCATACATAATATTTTCTACTTACATGCAAGAACTAGACTAACACAAGAAAAATGTAGTATTTTTACATGAAATTTTAAAGATTTATATATTTTTTGAGACAGGTGTCTTACTTGGTTGCTCAGGCTGGCCTTAAATTCGCTATGTACCCCAGGTTGGCTCTGAACCCAGTGATCTTCCTATCTCAGCCTCTAATTGCTGAGATTACAGGCATGCATCACCACACCTTTGCAGCAAGATTTCCATTTTTGTCTATAGTTTATTAGGTTAAAAATGAACAAAATCTTATGTGAACAGAGTTTATTCTCATTCTTATGGCTGTGTCACCACAGAATTTCTTAAAATGTAACATTACACTCAGTTGAGCTCCAAATTTTCTGAACAAGGAGATTATGGCGCCATAGAGGAAAGAGATCGAAGTTCTATAGTGTGCCTTGGGAGAGTCACATGGAAAGAAAACTTTCTCTCAGGCTCTCACAGAGAGCAAACTGGTCAAGCATTGGCTGTGACTCATCCACATGGATGACACAGACAAAGGATCTACAGAATAAGGTACAGGACTACAAGATAAACCCTGAGGGGACTTCACTGACCTCATAAGAAACAAAAAGGACATGTGTTGGTATATAAGTCTTGCTCTATCTAGGTCTTAACCATCCAGCAGAAAAGTATAAAAATGAAGTATACACCGCGGGGCCATAATAATAAGTTGAGCTGTAAATGGCTATGGTGGACAACTTCTTCAGATAACTCACCATTGTTGTGTAATGCTGAACTGTGTTGGATTGTGTCATGGAGTTCAGGCACCTAAATTAGTTGAATGACAATGGAGTGCCCATCTTTGACAGGTGTAGACAAAAGGAGGGGTATAGAAATTAAGAATCATGATGTGTGTGTATGGACAGTACAGTTGGGATAGATAATGCCATGTTTCTACATAATTCTATGAGAGGCAAGATTTGCACTAATGGGTGGACAGGATATTATGTTGGCTTCTAGTACTATGGATAACCACTAGGAAAATAACAAGGTAGAATCTATCAATTATTGAATCTTTGATGTAGTTCAGGTATAAAAAATAAGATACGCAAACAGCTACACTCTCTTAATTTATTGATAAGAGGCATATGGTATAATAATATCTGTAAGTATAATATCATGTATGCACCTTCTATGATACCAACACATTATGAAAATAGTTTACAATGTATTAATTTATAAAATCCATCTTGTTAAGGTATCTTAAAACTGTCTCATTGATATTTGTATTTCAATAAAATAAATTTTTTTAAAAATGCCTATTCCTACATCCTCTTAATTCAGTGAATAGAGGCATGTGCTCTAATAATGTTTGCAAATAGAATACCATGTCTGCACCTTGCACAACAAAAAACCACTAAGAAACCAATATGCAATGTATTAATTATTGAATCTGTTCTACTAATTTGATTTGAAACTGTCTCATTGTTATTTGTTCTTCAATGAAATTATGGAAAAAAAATAAAATTAAAAAAAATAAAAATGTCAGGTGGGCGTGGTGGCGCAGGCCTATAATCCCAGCACTCAGGAGGCTGAGGCAGGAGGATTGTTGTGAGTTCAAGACCAGCCAGGCTACAAAGTGAGCTTAAGGCCAGCCTGAACTGCATAGTGAGACCCTGTCTCAAAAAGACAAAAAAAATAAAAAAGTCAAAACTCAAAAAAAAGTAACATTACAAACACGTGAGTTCTTTTCACTTCATATTCAAATGTTGACATCCATACACTATTGCACATTATTTTTAAGGTGTGAATTACAAAGGAAATCAAATATAAACATGCAGATCCTTTTATTTTATTTTATTTTATTCTTTGAGGTGGGTATTTTTTCCACAATTTTATTGAGAAACAAATAGCAATGAGAAAGTTTCAAATCAAATAGGACAGTTTCAATAATTAACACAGATCCTTTTAATGTAAGCAAGTAGGGTTAAAAATGCTACTAAATGAACATTTATCAATTCCAGAATTCCCAAGTTTTGTTCAACTTCAGGTACTGCTTTTCACAAGGGTACATGCCAAATTAGCAGAGAAAGAATTTTCAAACTAACATTAAAATACCATAGGCTGACAATCATTAAGAATAAATAATGCACCTATCTGATTGCCCTGGCCTGACAGTTATTTCTGCTTCAGCAGAAACCTCAACTAAGGCCTACACACTCAACTCACAGAGGTGTCATTACTATAATTGTCAAATATATGAGATCTGCATCAGATAGTACAGTGATCATTTAAAAACAAAACATGTGTTTGACATTGAAGAGAACTGTAGAATCTCTCCTGAGAATGGTGGGAGATCTAAGGTAAACCACAAGGATCATCCATCAGTTTTGTAATGAAGCACTTGTACAATCCATATATTTTAAGTGAATTCACCTGGTAAACTTATGAAAAGGTTAAGAAAAGCTTCACTTTTTATCTTGAAAAATAGCAAGGGTATCATGACCTTCTCTTTTCTCCCAAGTAGTTGAAGATCAATGAGAAAAATAAAGTGTGAATGTCTAGAGTATTATTAACTGTTTAAGAGGCACTAACCCTCTTGATGGTTTAGGATTAAATATGAGAGTAGACCCCATATGATCAGATAATAAACAGAAGGCAGGTGTCCAGTTTATGTCATCCAGGCCTAGGAGACACCAGGAACTGGGGTGCAGGTTCTGTGCCCTGCACAACACTCTTGAACCAATCTAAGGCCATTTCTTAAGATCTGATTGGTAGGGCCAGGAAGATGGCTCAGTAGAATAAGCACTTGCCTGGCAAGTGCAAGGGCCTAAGTTCAATCCCTGTTTCCACAAAAAAAAAAAAAAAAAAAAAAGAAAAGAAAAGAAAAAATCTGATTTGCAATGCTCTGGCAAAGACTATTCAGCCAGGCATTTGAAAACAATTCCTTTGAATGAGAGAGTTCACATCATTAATCTTGAAATGCTTTTAACAAGCAAGAGAATTTCCAATAATTCAACAGCTTTTCCAGTTTCTATATTCCAACTGAGAATTCACAAAACTAACACTGAAGGTTGGGCTATTGAAAAGACAGGTCACCCGTGGCAGCCTTTCAGCTGAGCTTCTAGCTGGTCAAAGGTTCAATATTTCCTTCCCTTCTAAAGTATGACCACATACAACAGCGTGGTTGGTGTAAGTGCAAAAAGTTTCAGGCAGTAGTAGCTTCCAAATCGTGGTGATATTTTTCTGACATTAGTTTTCCCATCCATTGTATGTCAGAAGCAAGCCATTTACACTGACTAATATAGATCAAATCACGAATGGATGGACTAGTGTATGAATAATATTCACTCTTTTTCAACTATACTAGTAGCCAGCAAAAAACATC
The DNA here is from genome assembly GCA_004027165.1 of Ctenomys sociabilis. Taxonomy (NCBI): domain Eukaryota; kingdom Metazoa; phylum Chordata; class Mammalia; order Rodentia; family Ctenomyidae; genus Ctenomys; species Ctenomys sociabilis. Next base: position 2,640 of record PVKA01003665.1, on the reverse strand, counting down.
AGTCTCCAAAGCAAGATAATTTTTCATAAAAGCGAAAAATCTGTCCAGCCAGGTCAAACTTTGGTGCAAGATCCAAAAATACTTTTGAAACCCCTTAAATCTACTTTGGCATTTCTAACTCCTGAAAATAAAGCATTACATTTCCTGGAGCAGCCTCCATCAAGGGCAGCACTCGCGGCCAAGGTTGATGTCTTTGTTCTTATTCTAGTTAGAAGCTCAACAGTCCAAGAAGCTAGACCTCTTCTCAACCTGCCCAGTACTTCAGGACCCAAAACCTGCATTGTGTGTAGATGTGTCACCCTAGACATGCAGCACCTTGCACCCCAGGATACAGGGCATTTCTGAGTCCAGCACCTCTGCTTCAATATATTGTGACCCTTCCACAGAGCCACAGCCTCTGGGCCTCACAGCAAGGGCTTGTCACGGTCCTGGCTCATCTCAGCTTCATAGCGGGCCCAGCACTGGCTCTACACTCCTGCAGCCTCAGTGAAATCAATGTGTTTCTAAACAGCCCCTGCCAGTCTATATCCTGTAGGCTTAAAATGTCATAAACTAGGAAGACAAATTGTTTATTATAAATAACAGAAATGTATTTCCCATGGTGTTGGAAGTCTAAGATCAAATCACCCATAGATTGAGCATAGTGTAGAACTGCTTTTTGTCCATACATGGTACAATCTTGCCAGTTTCTCATGTGGAAGAAAAGTCTATTGAGTTCACTCAAGCCTATATTTAAGGACAATAATCTGATTCCTGAGGCCTCTGCACATATTACCTAATCACCACCCAAACTCTACAATATCATTATCCTGGGGGTTAGAATTTTAACATGAATTTGGGGGTTGAAAACATTCTGGCCACAATAGTTGTCATTTTATTTTTGTTTATTGGTGTGGTCCTGGGAATTGACCTCTGGGCCTTCTCATTCTAGACAAGTACTTTACCAGCAAGCTACATCCCCAGACTTTTGAGTCAAAGCATGTTTTTGCTTTTGCCTGTTTGTCATGTCACATGCCTGTTTATGTCATGTCACAACAAAGAAACCATTGCCTTATCTAAGGTCTTGGAGACTGAAATCTCTGTTTTCTTCTAAGAGTATTATAAGGTTAGCTTTTGCAATAGGGACTTTGATGTAGTTTGAATTTATTTTTATATATGATGTGTAAGTGAAATCCAAGTAAATGGTGTGACGTTACACTTCATTCTTTGTATTTGAATATCTACTTACTATCATCTGTGCCACACTATTTGGGGGGTCATATGTTTATTTATTTAATGTATTTAGGACAGGGTCTACAGGGTCTCACTACATAGATTGTACTCGTAATGATCCTCCTTTTTTCAGCTTCCCAAGCTCTGGGATTAGAGGAACATGCCACCATGCCCAGTCTCAAATGCTGTCTTAGCGTACCCTGGGAGCAGGGCTAGCACAGCATACCAGGAGACAAACCCCAGCCACTGTGTTCTGCCTAAGCAGGTGAGTTAGTCTGCTGAGCTATTTGGCCTGCCCCTTGGGGGGCATTTAACTTAGCAATGCTGCTCATAACTGAAATGTACACTGTCACAAAATTCTTTCTAACTATGAAACATAAATGTGGATATATATAAAAATACACTCAAAAATATTAGATGCAGCATTTTATTCATTGGGAAATATTAGACAAATGTAGTATCATTAATTAACAGATAAATGATGATATATTTGTAAAACAGAAAATAAATTTAGAGCCGGGCATGGTGGCGCATGCCTGTAATCCCAGCACTTGGGAGGCTGAGGCAGGAGGATTGTTGTGAGTTCGAGACCAGCCTGAGCTACAAAGTGAGCTTAAGGCCAGCCTGAACGGCATAGTGAGACCCTGTCTCAAAAAGACAAAAAATAAATAAATAAATAAATAAAAAATAAAAAAATAAATTTAGATTGAATGAAGTTAAATCATGACTTTGATACTGTATTTTGTTGAATTACAAAGTATTCTGCTTTCATAGTACCTGTTCAATGGGAAGAAAAAACTAGGATGAGGAAAAGGACACAAGAAACAAGTGGAAAAAGCGTATTTATGTGTATATGCAGGATAGCCTAGATAATTGTACTGCTGATTTCTGCTGGTCTATTGAAAGAAGGTAATGCTTAATTCTTTTTTCCTTTTTTAAATTTCTTATAATTTTTTCAAATTTTTCAGGGTCATTCTGGTAATCTGAACAACTAATTTGAAGATAACACCATGCAATACAACAACCATTGTCAAATTTGTTTTTTTTTCCTGTATTTTAGGGAAGGGTTTACAGGGTGTTTAAGGTCTCACCACTAGATTGGACTCATAGTAATACACCTGTTTACAGCCTCCTAAGTGCTGGATTACCGGTGCGCGCTACCATGCCCAGTCTCAACCATGGGTTTAGTGTGCCCTAGGGGTGGGACCTGTATGTCAGGCCTGGGGATTGAATCCCCAGCCTCTGCACCTGCTTGCAGGTGCTTTAATCTGCTAAGCTATTTGGCCAGCCTTATTTTGTTTAGTGAAATTCTGTATCATTTTTTTTTCTTTTCTTTTTTATCATTTTGTGTTGTCTTTTGCAAAACGGACTCTGGTTTTCATGTGATGTTTACTGATCTGCAGTATTTTGTAGGCAGACTCGTAAGTG